>JADBJO010025924.1:0-17500 GCA_016801955.1 Conus betulinus | reverse complement strand
TGTCACTGGGTCTATATGTCACCGGGTCTATATGTCACCGGGTCTATATGTCACCGTGTCGATATTTCCAACCCTCACCCCAAACCTAACTCTAACCAACTCCCAACCGTAACCCAAACCACCCCCAAACCCCTAACTCCTACCAACCCCTCACACTAACCGTAACAAACCCTAATCCCGACCCTAACCAAACCCTCATCCTGACCTTAACTCAATCCTAACCCTCATTCTCACACACAGACATGGCGACACTGACAGACAGACAGACAGACAGACAGGCAGACCAATGAACACAGCGTTTCCTCCGGGAATCGAAGCGGTGATACACAGAGACACGTTGACACACCGACTCAACCACACGCAGGCACGGTGACATACAGAACTGACCCTTAACTACAGCAAGCCACAGAAGGTCTAGCTGAGGCCAGCCAAGTCAGCCTAAGATCAGACGTTACGCCAGTCGTACGTTGACGGGGACACAATGAACAATACCCGTAGACGAACAGGGAAACGCTGGCAGTGGACTTGAGAGTTCTACGCTGTCATTTATTCACAAGTAAAGCAAAGCTTTCAATCGTCACAGGCCACATCTCATCACTTGGCATCATTTTGAGTGGAAAACCCGCAACCAGCACCACAATACGGAAAGGTGCCGTTGACACCTGATGCCAGATTGACAGATCATCGAGTATACACGAGGGAAAAAAAAAAGACTCGAGTTCAATTCTGTCCGTTTCAATAGTCGCCATCCCAATCTTGTACCCAAGGGAGAAAACTGCTGACAGCAGAACACGACAATCCTCTTATTATTATGCGTTGTGAAATCCTGAACGTGTTGCGACAACCATTATTGGATTTAGACATGCTTTGGGGGGATGGAAAAATCCGTTGCCATGGAGAGTTGTGGGTATTGGCGGGGAGGGGAGGGGAAGAGAGAGAGAGAGAGAGAGAGAGAGAGAGAGAGAGAGAGACAGACAGACAGACAGACAGACAGACAGACACAGAGACACAGAGAGAGAGAGAGAGAGAGAGAGAGAGAGAGTTATGAGGGACGGAGAGAGAATGAAAGAGTGAGACAGACAGACAGACAGACAGACAGACAGAGAAGGTGTGGGGCTGGGAACGGATAGCGGGGAGTGGGGTGGGGGGGGAGGGTTGGGGGGGGGGGGGGTGAGGTGTGATCGTGTGACTGAGGGGATGGGGGTGAGAGACGACTATTATCATGATGAAAACCCTAAAGGGAAGAGACTCTAGATCCTGTAGCCAAATTTGGACAGGAAATAGCTGTCTGAGGCACATGCATTCAGATTCATATTTAAATGCGATTCCTGTAGATGACACCCACCCACCCACCCCCCTCCTCTCTCTCTCTCTCTCTCTCTCTCTCTCTCTCTCTCTCTCAGTAGCTTCCCTTGTCTGCTTGCCGGCAAGAACGCACTGTCGACAGCTCAGGTATCTTTTGTTCGTTTTTCGTGAAGAAAATCTGTCCTCAAGTCTGTTGAGGGATTGCCACGCTCTCTTGAAAGTTTCCTGAATTCTGCGCTGACCAAAAATGACTTTGTCGTCGTTCACAGTGGAAGGCAGAAGAAATCAAACCATCCTTGTTCTCCGGGTGACAACAACTACCAGTGGTCCCCCTTCCATGCAAGCGGCAAACCAAGGCTGCCCGTCGCAGGTGACAAGAGACAAAAAGAGGGCAAGATATACATGGGACTCAGCAGAAAAAAAAAGCAAGTGAACATTCATCTTCTCCATCCGGCTTGTTTTCAACACACACACACTCACACACACACACACGTGACGGGCCACCAGATTGACATGAGCCAGAGTGACATTGACCAGCAGTCAGTGACGTTACTCTGCCAGAAAAGTTCTGGAATCAGACACCGTGCATGATTACCAAAGTGAAGATGCGCACGAAACGGTGTGCGACCATCGAACGCTTGAAAACTACCCTACCGACTCCAAGGCAACACGAAACAGCCCTTGGAACACAGCACAACTTTGACGTAGGTGAAGAAACTGATGTCTGTCAATCAAACTATTCACCAGCGAGTGTAACAGAAAATCTCCATGAGTGACAATACGGTAGGACTAGAAAAACAAAAACAAAAAAAAAACTAGCAATGAAAATGGACAATTTCCGTGTAATCCTCAACGAGGATGATGTTGAAATGAATTTGAGCCGTACAAATGCTTTCGATGGTCAAAAATCATGGTAGCATATCATGATTACAAAATTAATTATTGTCTGAAAATTGGTGCCGAGCTGATTGACATTCACTATTATTTCTTTGGGTAATTCAATACTGTTCATCCATTTCCGCGATTAGGGTCCCTTTCGCGCCTGATGTGTTTTTTCCTGTGTTTTTGGTATGTGTCGCTTTCGTTACATTTTTCAGATCACGCTATTCTCGCTATTCTCCCCCTCCCCCCCCCCCCCCCCCCCACTTCCCTCGCCCCCCCCCCCCCCCCCCCCATCCCCACACCCACCCCGCCGTGAATGAGCTTTGAAAGCTGAACACAGTGTCTCTCTCTCTCTCTCTCTCTCTCTCTCTCTCTCTCTCTCACCACACACACACACACACACACACACACACACACACACACACACACACACACACACACACTCACACACACACACACACACACACACACACACACACACACCACACACACACACACCACGCACGCACGCACGCACACACACACACACACACACACACACACACACACAGAGCATACCAGCGGGCATTTCCTTGCGTGCATGTGTACCTTCATGTTTTATTCATACCTGTATTTGTGCATACACGTAAACGAACTGGAAGGTGTCAGTGTGGGTGGACTCGCACTTACACAGCCTTCGCCTATTAAGCATGTGTGATTCTAACAACACCCTCACCCCCTCCAAGCCCCTCCCTCCTCTGACTCTTCCCCACCCCCCCCCCCCCCCCCCCCCCTACCGCCGCACCAGTTCTTTCTTCCGACTTTTTCTCCACTATACTCCCCCCACCCCCCACCCCCCCCACCCCACCCATGTCCCATCCGGGCTTCATCTTCAAAAGAAATAGTATAAAACTTTACAAGCGATTTCACGCAGACTGAAATGTAATTAACCAACCATAACCTCAAATCTCCTCACCCTATCCCTCCCTCATTCCTGCCCCCCCCCCCCCCCCCCCCCCCCCCGCGTCAGTCCGGAGAAGTCAATGTATACATACAGAATAAACCGTTATTAGTGATACCATCCATGCAAGCAGACCTGAAATGAACTGACCATGATAATTATATTCTTTCTCCATCCCATACCCCCCCGCTCCCCCCCCTCCCCCCCCCCCCCCCCCCCCCCCCCCCCCCCCCGTCGCTCCTGCCAGCGTCAGTGCGCCGGGATAGTCAATGTCTTCAAAGACGCCCCCCCCCCCCCCCCCCAGCAAAACTGACAGGGGCTTAAAATAAAAAGAAAAAAAAAAAAAAGGGAACTTTTAACATCGGTTCGCTCAAATGCCTGTCAGTCTCGTTGCGGTGGCCGGAATAGCTCAGTTGGTAGAGCACCGGACTCGTGATCCTGAGGTTACGGGTTCGAATTTCGGTACAGGGGGATTTTTCCCTCGGAGTTAACATTGGTTCTGACTCCATTCCCCATACAGTCCTTCGAATGAGACTATAAACCGAGTTTCCGTGTGTGAAACGCACGCACAACATCTTGCACACACGTAAAAAATCCCATCACCAACTTTCTGATGAGAAGGCCAGTTTGGCCGTTGGTATGGATGACACGTTACACATAGCATGCACCTTCCCCGAAGATGGAGTATGGCTGCCTTAATGGCGAGATAAAAAAAAAAAAAACCGGTCATACACACTAAAACTCCACAGCTTGTCTATACAGGCAGTGTCCGCAGGAGTATCAGCCTGCGTACTGTAATCAAGATTTCAAGGGGAGTAACTCTCGCCTTGTGACGTAGGTGGTGTGTAGCAAGCATGGCAGACGGAACGAAAGAGAGCTGCTTTCGCCATGAAAAAGACGATGAATTACCACTTCCAGTGGTTCAGAATGCGGAATTCGAAATTCAGCCATACAGATACGAACCCTTTGCACCTGTGGATGACCATGAAGAAGAGGACACATAAAAAAACCTGAATACGATAGACTGGAGTCAACTGAATGGTAAGTTCCAGACTAGGTGCGAGTCACGTCACAGTCGAGTGTTTGTGAATCATTGTTTCTTCGTCTTGTCGCAGCGACTGTGTCAGTGTGTGTCGCTCACTGGTAGTGGAATAGCGTAGTCATGAGCGAGCAGCAAAATATGAAACCATGTTGAAATTCTTGTTAAAAGTTTGATACAACCCTGGATCACTGGCTTAGGCTAGTTGAGTCCCCCCCTCCCCCCACCCCTTTTTTTTGTCCCTTACCTGCCGCAACACGCAGCCCCGAGCTGAACTCAGGAGTATGCAGTTGGAGTACTAAGGCGATTGTACAGCTCTTTAGCCATCTTTTGTTGCCCCTATTAGATCTTTGTTTATTTCATCTTACGCCTCTGTGCACACAGGTCAATAATAATCAACTATGACAGCAGGCTACAAAAATTGAAGATTGAAGCTTACGTTTAATGTTACACACTTTTGAAAAATTTAAATGTCGTATTCAAATCGCCATACTCTTTGTTTTTCGAACTGGAATCAACCAACAACGAAGAGAGTAGGCCTACTACTCGTGTGTGTGTGTGTGTGTGTGTGTGTGTGTGTGTGTTGTTTAGTATACAGTACAGGCCTGAAATCAAGTTTGTGTTTGAGAGAGAAAGCATAAATTGTTTATGTTTAAAAATAAAATATAGAAAAAAACTAAATCACATCAACCACCCACACACAAAGTCTAAATTTGCAATCACCAATGCTTACCAATAGAATTAACAATTTCCCGTAGTATTTCACCTTGGTCATAATATATTTTGTTTCTCTGTGCATTTCAGGTGCTCTTGTCATTGCTGCTTATGCATGGCAACTGTGCATGAGTGCATTTGCTGCTGCGAAATCCAAGAGATAGCACCAATGCTGGAGGAAGTGAATGTAGGCTGCATCACCCTGCATCCAGGTTTCAGTCCTGTGTGCCTGAATCCATATGTCCTCCAGACAGCCTACTACCACTACAGGCAACAGTACAACGAGACCATCTCTGATGTAAACAAGTAGGTCTTTTTCTTGATGAATTTGTTTCTTGTTTAAAAAAAAAAATTCAACAATGTGCTGTTGGCACAGTAAGAAGATGGGAAACACACACTCGGAATTTGTCTGTATTATGCTGGGGGTGAATGCGAGGGGCAGCAAGTATGGTGGTCTTTGGAGTAAAGTACAGTGGCTGGGCAAGGGGAAAAAAAAACGGCAATGTGTGTACATGAAATTATTTTTAATTCATGTCAAGAACAGTGTAAGGTGGTGGAGAAGGAGATGGGAATGTAAACACAACACTGTAACACTTGGTGAACAAACACAAGAACGGTAGACCAGCAGCTGCTCACACACACAAGCGGGCAATTTTGCAGTTCACTATTATTTTGACCACATACTGTGAAAGTGCCCTGAAGCACTATCTCCCACCGCTCATTTTTACTCCCCTCTTGCTCGGCCTTTCCCATTTCCTTTTATTGTCTCTGCCAGTTCCTACTGAACACCCATAGCCCCTCCACCCACACTTTTTGACTGGCTCTTCTTTAGTTCAGCCACCAAGGACAGCACTCTGAAATGTCCTGATCTTGATTACCGCTTTCTGCCAGTTACACAATGACCCACATGTGTGCCTCTCAAGGTGGAAAATTTTAGAGCGGATCTGATTTAGTAATATCTTTGTGTATGGATTAACTGGAAAGGTCTTTACAATGACTGTCATTCTGCTAAGTTTGATGAGGCTCTTGCTTGTGTTTGCTTAGAAAATGTCAACGATAAAAAACACACACACATCTGAAATAGTATGGTAACTGGACTCGTAAGTGTAAAATTCACTTTTATCTCTAGCATTCTGGTTAAATGTGTATGTTGGTCACATAATATTCTCTAGGTGTAAAGTGTGATCTGTAACTATCTTGTCCTGTTGTGCACAAGCAACAAAACATACATTTTTTTGTGAACACACATTTTCGTGCTTTGAAATCATTCGACCCTTTGCACCAGTGCAGCAACATATTTTGTAGTTGACTCAGCCTGCAGGCTTGAGATCAGACATGAATACATTTCACAGTGAAATCATTTCTTCAAAGAACATTTCAAAAAACTAACATGAAGAACTCAGAGGATTGTGCCTAGCGATTTTGTTTGTGTATACGTGTCTGTATATCCAACAACAACAAAACTTTCCTCAGCATACATTGAACTCTCACTCTGATCCATTCAAACTTAAAAAAAAAGATAACTCATCTCTAATATGTTTCATGGATTTTTTACTACAATATTGTCCAACATGTACAAATATGATTAATAACAAAATAGACATACAAAATGTGGTAATCTGCTTCCGGAAATGTACAGCAAAGAGAAAGATCATGTAGATGAAACAATGGAGAAGAGAGAAAGAAGGAACTGTGGAATGGAAGACAGAATGAGGAAAGAAATAGAAAAAAGTATTTAAAAAAAAACAAAAAAAACTAACATGTGTCAAACATACCGACATATACAGAATATCGGACGGCAAAATTTACCAGTTATGACATGCATACACATAGAATATTGTATAGCTCACGTTACAACTTTGATTGAATTGAAAGTTTATTTCACAGGTCTTATATACTACATTCTAGTAAGTTGTGCATGTGATATTTAAAAAAATGCAGTGATCAGGAAACTTACCTCTCTCTGTCTCTCTCTTTCTCAGTCAGTCAGTACATAATACATATATATGTCTTGTTTAAAAGTCATCTTTTCTGCCTTTTTTTCAGCCGCTACCGTTACACTGCCTACAGACAGCAGCTTGCAAGGTTTGTCTGGGGCTACTTGGGGAAGGAAATTCGAGTCGTCCTTCCAGCCTGTGCGGTCCTTGCCATCGCAAAACTTTTCCGAGCCCCAATGGACAGTATACTGGCTTTCTTGAGCCAGAATAACATAGGTTGAAAACAAAAAAAAAAGTGATTTGTCCAGCTGATTTCATTCTTGAATAAATTGTTTTGTTGAAAGAGTGATGATGATGATGTATCAACAATATTGAAAGAGTGAAGTAAATATAACACCCACACCAGACACGAAATGTGTTCAACGGAAAAACATCTCCCAGAAACATACTGTCTGCACTTTCAGACTGGGAAGACAAGAAATCTAAACTCCAGTTGACGAGTTCATCCTGCTGTCTCAACATGTGTATATCTCAGTAATTAACAACTTGTACTTCTATGTTTGTAATTGTATGTGAAGAAAATGTAAGAACAGGATTTGTAAAAAAAAAATTAACAAACTTTACAAAGGGATGTTATTAAAACCCAAAAAAAAAAGCAAAAAAAAAAAAAAAAGAAAGAAAAAAAACAGCAATGGGCGGCTTTGATTCTCTGGTGCAGTTTCACCATCAAACCCCCATCCACCCTCTTAAAGAATGGTAGTGTTATTCCCTACCCCAACACACATCTCTGCCCAACAGCCCTGAAAATGCACTGCGTGTTCTTAAAACTTTATACCCCCCACCACCCTCTACAGTGCAACGGAGGTAAGGGAGAGAGGCAAAGTTTTATGTTTTGTCAATACTGTGCCCCATATCCTCAGCTCCCATCTTCCTTTCATTATCTCAAAACAAAACAAAATCTTTAGCTCAGGCTGAACAAATTTTCTGTTGCCAAATGTCCCCTGCAGGCCTTCTCGCACTTCCATGCCTGTGCATGCACACACTAGTCACAGGAATCTGTGTTGACAGCGCCTGATGTATTGTATCGACTGAGAAGGCGGTTGACTGCCTCAGCTTTGTCTGGCTTCTGATAGGATGAACAAATGGGGTGGTGGGATGTCATCCTCATCAGTCTCCTCCTCCTCCTCCTCATCCAGTTGTGGCTGCTGCTTAAGAAGTGCCAGTCTCTCAGCAAGTGTCTGCTTCTGTGCCAGACTGATCACTTGCTCATCAGGCGGTAGACATAACCTGCACATTCATTTATATCATTAGAAATCAAAAGAAACTCATTCAGCATGGCTTAGTATCTTAGGGAGGGTGGAGGTGGCATTGCTATATGTATATTCCAAGTTCTTCAAGTAGGTTATACCTGTAAAATAATTTTTCAGCTACAGTCTCCACAACATCAAAAACCTTGTGTCCCCTCATGGCAACAGCCCTGAAAATGTTAACAAGGCCTACAGCTTCAGAACCAAACACAGTGCAGAATGCAAGCAATGCAAGTCACAGTATATTTAATAAAGCTCCCCCTCCCCATCCTATATTAGTTGGCAAGCTGATTCCCCCAACATCCACCACTTTACACCATCCCTCTCCAATATCAATTTTATGCTGGCTGTGTGTTCATCCTAAACAATGGTATGCTCTGATCCATTCAAAAGTGACACCAAACAAATACTGTCTCTGACAAGTCGTTACTCATAAGAATCAACGTAATTTTTTTTTCAATTTCCAATGCCACCAATGGATATCCTGGATTAAGTAACAAAGATTTCTTTCCTTTTTTTACAGTAATAAAGTAAGGAATAAAAAAATATCACCTACAATAATCAAACTCCTCTTTGATCTCCTGTATACTGAACTCCTTTCTCCCCTTTCTGAAAGAAAGGTTGAAGGACTTGTTCCCATCCTTTGTGGTGGCCTGCTGTCTGTTACTGTTGCAATTAAAATGCAGGGCAGCCAGTTTTGTTCTGAAACACAATACGAAGCACACAAACACACATACTTTTTAAGCTTGGATAAAAGCTTAACAATTGCTAAATAATGCTAAAGTAACCCTATTGATTATAAGAAATCATAATGTTTTCCAATGTACTAAAGTTGCCATCCATTTATATACAGTTATATATAGGTATGACCATGACCAAAAAAGGCTGGGGGGTGGGGGGGGGGGGGGTTGTCAAGAGACCTACAATAAAAGAAAACATATGAAAATAGCTGGGAAAAGCATGAACATACAATCAAGGACAAGACAAAAATGTATTCTCTGCATATCATTTTCACCTACCGGTTTTATGTTCAAGGAATTGTCTTGAAACATTGAAGTTCGTAGAACTACACAATATATCACATAATTGGAATTCAGGACACAGAAGCAAGTATGTTATCAACACTTTTACCGTTAGTCTTGATTAGAACAGTAACAGGGAGGGAGGGCATTCTTGCTTTTCAATTTGTTTACCTGTGCAGCATGCCTTTGAAGGAAAACCCAAACATTTTGGGAGCAAAATGGTTCAGTGTGGAGTGGAATCCTTCAATGGCAGCTGTCTGTGGCCCGGTCGACAGCACAGCATGGTCACGTCCTTCAGCATCTGACGGCTGTTCAACACCTCTCCTAGGGTCACAGACAATTTAGTACCTGCAACACAAGGATTGAAATGAAGACAATACTCTTTTTTTCCTTTCCATGTGTTGATTGCAACCAAGATGCATATGTATACAATTTGGCTGTCTGACTTATCGGGTGCAATGAATCTTCCATCATGACACAGACAAACATGAGTATCAGACATCTTAGCTGAGACATGTACAACTGATTGTAAACAAGCAGAGGAAAGTATACCTCCTTTTAACCATTTTCTTCTTCCTTGGGCCTTCAAGTCCAGGATGTAGACACTCAGGGAAGAGTGGGCCACTGTGGGTATGCTTGTCGTGAAGATGATTTTCCAAGCTCTTCCACTTCTCCAGCATGACCTGTCCCTGCTTCTCAGCTGCAGTGTTGGAAGAGGCAGCAACCCAGTACAGGTGATTTATTATGGATTTAATCCACAGAGACAGATCGCTGCACTCCTTCTGACTTGAAATTTTCAACAGTTTTTTCTTCAAACCTGAAAGCGTGAGACAAGAAATTGAAATGAAATAATGTGTTAAAAAAATGCCTTGTCATGCTTAAAACAGTGAAGGCTGTCCTTTTCACTGTAAAAGTCATCCATAACCTTTTTTTATGCCTCTTGCAAATCTAAATTTCATGAAGAAAACAAAAATTGTAAAATTGGAAAACTATAATCATGTTAGAAGCAGGTTACCCATAAAACAGATACCCATGCCTGTGAAATACCTTTAGCAAAAAGGATTGGTAAAAGCAAGTCTGCAGAAATTCACACAGCAGTGTAAAGGCAGCTAAAATATTAAGAGTATCTTTTATAAAATACAGCTGAAAAACATATTCTGATGTATACATGTAATGTGTCAGTCTGTGCATTAATGTTATCACTGTTGGGGCCATCAGGATGTATTAAACATTCACAATACTTCCTACACTGGAGTGTTGACAAGAACACAACAAACATGGGAAAGGAAAAACAGTATAAAAATGAGGAGGGTGGGCAGTTTGGATTGGCTGTTGGTTGTAACTAAGTGCTTACCCTTCGCAACATGCCAGACATCTATGGAATGCTTTACATCCTTCATATTTTCCCGCACATGTTTGATGATCATGGGGTGTCGATCAGTGACAAGTTCACCAATATCCAAGTTCTGGCTAGTGAAGAACTTGATGCTGCTCAGGAGCCCCGCTTCTCCATGTGGGCACTGCCTCCAACTTGATTGCTCTGTAAAGTATAGGTTATGAAGAAACTCGAGGAGTAAGTGTAGCATATCTCAACAAGTCTGTAAGTTATGCATGCATTTTTTTTTTTTAAAGATTTGAGTAAACTTCTAAATTAAGAACTGAATGATGCATAAATAGGTGCAAAAGGATTGTTTCATGCAGTTCATGTTTGTGAAAAATCTTGAACCATTTTCCTATCACCAAAAGAGTGTTGGAGATATGACTCACTTGCTTGAGCTGTACATCTACAACCATCATGAAGTCCAGATCCATGACTGTGTAAGTGCCATATTTGGCACAGTGGCCTGGTGTGTCAGCTCTCCCATCACCCCCCCAGCGTAAAGCTGGCCTTCACGTTCCTTCACCTGTTAAAGAATACACAGTTCAGTTGTCAGGCAGAGTACTGCTCAAGAAATATTTGCCTTTGAGAAAATCAGTTCAAAAAAAAAAAAAAACCCTTTGTATTTATAACAATTATATGTAACACTCTAGCAACTGCTGTTGTGAAAAAATGCTGTTTTGCTCAGTTTTAAAAACTGATAAATGTTTACTTCCCTGGTTGATGTAGATAGTCTGGAAGCAGTTCCATTCATGGTCAATCGCAGGATGAAGATACGCTTTCTGATGACAGTAGAAGGTATCTTCAGACACAGCAGCAACTCCCATGTGACGAAGAAACCGTAGGGTTTTTGTGGGCTGGGATCCTGTGAAACAAAAAGCCATCATGTTTACAGACCTGTATTATTACTGTCCCAAAATTTACAGAAAATGGTTGCAGTCACATGTAACTTACATAATTATTTCACATATTTATCTTATGCATCTATGCCTCTCACAAACATGCAGACTTTTTTTAATGGGAAAACTAGTCCCTATTCTCCCCAGATCCACACAGACAAGGATATTAGAACAACATGCTTTACCTGAAAACAATATGCTTGCTGTCATTAGCAGGTTTCCTTCTGGTATCTCCCCAACAGAAGGCTGGCTGGTCCAGATCCTGGTATGCTTGCAAACGCTACACTCCTGCTTCACTTGTAGCATGGAACCCACCTCCCTTTTCATGGCTGGCAGGGTGGCTTGGCAACATCCAGAACACGTTGCAAACAGTTCAAGAGTTTGCTTTCAAAAACAATGTATTTCCTCTCCTGGTCTGAGGACTGTTGAAAGCTGAAACATATACAGTATATTGGATGTTATTTGAGCTCATTTAAACAAGCTCAAAGGAAAAAAAAAAAAAAAAAGTAAACATACTTTCTTCTGTTTCAAGCTACTTTTAAGACATATTTTTTTTAAAAATCAGATTCCAAATGTCTCTGGCAAAGAGCAATTGAAAACAAAGAAGTAGAATCAAACAAGCACACCTCAGGAATGCAAAGTGTGGAAGCAAAAAAAATGTTCAGCCCGTGGCCAGCAACTCCAATTCTTTTGACTATTTTCAGTTTTCTTACTTCACTTCAACTTGCACTTAGGTTGGGGGATGGCTTTGTCTCCAACATTTTTTTTTTTTTCTTTTTGAAGGGGTGGAGTATATACAACACACTTGATGATGTCACACATAAACTTTGGGCTGTCCCAACAGTGAAGTCACTATTTTGATTCCTATCAACCCCAGCTGAGCCTCGTGTTAAAAAAAAACAATATAATACACCCCCACACGCTGCACTGATTTGTGTACGACACCTTCAGCCATTAATCCATGAACTGTGTGGCCTACAGGCGACTGGACAGCACCGTATCCCCTTATTTCAAAATATTTTCAGTGATTTGCCAAGGGCCAACACTTTGCTACATCCCTGCACACACACACACACATAGAGTCTGAATGTTCAGCAACATTACTAACAGCAATCCATACTACTGTGCCCAACCCCACTTTCTCAATGATTTCTGTACCAAGACTACCATAATACTAAGATCAAATAATCATTTTTTTGAAGAAAATGTGTTACCTTTCCATGTCTTCTTCTTCTCTTCCAATTCCATGTCTGATTCTTCTGACAGTTGATCTTCATCGAAAATAAAGTCTTTGTCCTGGTTATCATCATGCCATGGCTCACTGAGTTCTGACGATGGTTCCATCTGGCTCTCATATTCTGTGGAATAAGGCAGTTCTGCACTGGTAGTGGCTGGATGCCTTATTTGACCTGGCTCACACTGGGTGCTCGTACAGCGTGTGTCAGGTTGTGGGGTTTGAACATCTGTAAGAATAGAAAAATATATATATACAGACATCATGAACAGTCAGATCCACATACCATTAAGAAAAGAAATATGCTTTGTAAGTTTAAACTAGGTTTTACTTCTGATCAAGAGAAACAGCAGCTGACTGCTTAATTCCAAATTCAGCACAACAGAGAAGGAAAAACCTCACAATAAAATTTTTTTTAAGTCTATATATGAAAAGAAAAGAAAAAAAGAAAAAGAACAAAAATTTCACTACACAAAATTCAAGTTGATTTCAACAAAAACATCCAGTCAAAAAGATTTTTTAAAATGCTGAAAGACAAAATGCGCGGATACTTCAAGCTTAAAAATATGCATGAACTGAAGCTTAATCAACTTGTCCTCTAAATTAATCCTCACACCCAACCCACCTCCCCGAAATGTACATACCTCTGTGACGGATCTCTGGGTAAACTTGAACACCTCTGCTGTATGTCTTGGGTCTGCTAATTTCTTTTGGCACCACTACTTGCAATGACACCTGGAAGTAAGAAGAAAAACTATAGTAAACATAGCTACCAGATAAATGTATCAAAAATTAATTTTAAATTTCAAATGATATAAACATTGTTACCAGAACAATGTATCAAATATGGCACAGGAACATTATACAAAGCTCATGGATGGATAGATAGGTAGCTAAGTAGGTTGATAGGTTGGTAAGCTGGTTGGTAAGTAGGTGGCTAGGTAGGCAGACAGGCAGGTAGGAAGACAGACACAGATACAGCTAGATTTTATAACTGCACACAAACACAGTGCTATCACCATTATGAGTGGACAATGTCTGACATAAAACAATGAACTGCACTATCCCCCCGAAAGTTGTAGTTCATGAAAATATATCTTTTGAGGAGTGAACACTGCAAAATCCAGCCAAAGTTCTGTTATTTTCTCGAAAATCTGTGTATAATACCCAGAAACAATATACAATATATAGCAAATGAAACAAACACCAGCAGGACTTATATGAATCATGAATGTCGTGGAAGAAAAGCTTGCCTCAGTCTGAACCTCTTCATCAGCTGTCAGCTTCTGTGGCTGATCCTCAATCACAGGTGAAGAAGATTCTGTTTCCTCAACCATGTAATTTTGCAGGACTTTGTCAACAACCTGTGCAATCATCAAATTCGCCTTTTAATGAAAAGCAACCAATATAAAATAAAATCGTAACATTTTCCAGTGTTGAAATTCTTCAGAAAGAAATAAATAATGTAACATGAAAAATATGAATGACCTGTTGGGCAGGGGATGGCTGGCTGGGGGAGTGTGTGTGTGTGGGTGGGTGGGGGGGGGGGGGGGGGGGGGGGGGGGGGGGGGGAGTACAAAACTAGCAATAGTCTTCAGTTTTTGATTTCAGTTCAGATTCTCTGGGATTTAGCTAAGCATTGTGTGTTGATTTTGTTTTCACAGTTGGGAAAAAAAAAGTTTATTCCTTCCACCACACTACACTTCCCATTTACAATACATAAGCTCTACAGAATGCCAAGTATTTAGGTACCAAGGAATAGTGAAAGAATAGTTCATCTGCCAAAAAAAAAAACTGGTGTACATGTTGTTTAAAATTTGATAATACAATATCAAATGCCAGCAAATCAAGATGAAGTAAAACAGTGTAAAAACTGATCATGAAAATAATACTGACAATTAAAAATGACTAAAAACATCAGAAGTGTTCTACAGTTGATGATCTTGGGTGTATGTGTGTCTCTCTGTGTGTGTGTGTGTGTGTGTGTGTGTGTGTGTGTGTGTGTGATTCACTGATTGCTTATCAGTGTTTCAGTGTGCGTTTCTTTCTTTGCTTACCAGTGTGAGTGAGATTGCTTATCAATGTGTGTGTGTGTGTGTGTGTGTGTGTGTGTGTGTGAGAGAGAGAGAGAGAGACTCACTCTTTTGCGTTCTCTTTTGGCATAGGCACCTCGAACAGTGGTAACACCCGGCAGTGCACAGACCACCGGACGGCTGTATGTTGTGGTTGTTGTGGTTGCTGCTGGCGAGGTTGTTGCAACCGTGGTGATGATACTCGAGCTGCAGTGAGTCGTCGGAGAGGGCGAGCTGGTTCGACGTGATTTTTGTCTGACACTGAACTCGTGCTTCTGAATTGTTGGTACTGCTCCGGGCTTCAAATATTTATTTCTTCTCGGCATGTTGAAGTCTGTGCACAGACCGTATGTTAATGGATAATCGTCATCTGTGAAGTGCCTTGAGCAGACGAACGAGTTTTTGTTTGGTGTCGAGTACTGTGGCCCGAAGTTCTCTCGACATGTGCGGACGAAATCAGTCCATCTCTTTCTTAATTGCACGTCAGTTGGGAACTTATGCAGACTTATCCCATCACTATTGGTCCCCGTACATTCAGCAACTGCACAAAATTTTCCCGTCCGCTTCTTCTTCGCAGCGATGCAATCCGCAGAAGTTGATTCGGCTGCCATTTTCACTGACGCTAACACACTTTGTGACGTCACAGGGTTGGAGTGTCGGATTTGCAACTTCCGCAGGTGTGCTTTCTACAATTTACGCAAAAATAAATCCAAACGTATCAGGCGGGACTGGATCTGTGGGGTGGATCTGTCGGGCGTATCCGTGGGAATGATCCGTGCGATTGATCAGTGGATGGATCTGTGGTTGATCAGTGGGTTTTATTGCTGAAATTATCAATTCCATATTACATTACGTTACATTAATTTACATCATAATATGTTGTAAAATGTATGATATGACATGATATATGATATTATATGTTATGTCATATTACAGTGTATTGTATTAAATTATATTGTCACATTATATTATATCATATTGTGGTATATACCATGTTGCATTATGTTATGTTAAATCATATTGTATTATATCATGCTGTATTATGTCATATTGTACCATATTGTATGACATTATACAATGTACCATAATTGATGTTATGTCGTGTTGTGTTGTATCAATATGTCATACTAAAACGAATATTAGATGATAAGAATACAGACTGTCAAAAGAAAATTATTGAAATTTTTCGTCATATTAGTGGAAATAACCCAGCAGTGAATTAAAAATAAAGCTTAAATCAGTGAACATGAACAACATAAACAATGTTTGCTTAAAAAATACTGAAATCTCATACTAATGTACCAATAGGACTGCAAAGTAAATGTTTTGATACATTAGCCAAAAATGAATGATTTGAAGTTAAGAGTCTTGAAATCATCAATTGTAGGATTATTTGGTAACTGAAAATTGGGTAGGTACTGCCGCATAATGGGACAATTAAATAGTACATGAAATGTCAAAAGTTTTTCCCACATATGCATTTTGCAGTATCAACATATTTACATTTTAATGAATTATATTTAAGTCTAAAACACAAACTGGAAATTTCCCTTGGAAAAAAACATTCAACAAAGACATGCTGTAAGAGGTGTGCCCGATTTGCATTATAACCCACACGAGCTTTGGTGTCTTTTTCTAAAAGATTATAGCATTCCATTTACAGACAAAGGAATATGAACGTTTTTCACAACGAATTCTTTGTCTGCCACCGTCCTCTAGCTACTCTGTCTGCCCATTCATTTCCATAAATACCACAATGTGATGGAACCCAAGTAAATGTTAGAGAGGAGAGAGAGAGAGAGAGAGAGTGAGAAGAGAGGGAGAGAGAGAGAGGAGAGAGAGAGAGAGAGAGAGAGAGAGAGCGAGAGGGAGAGGCGACAGACAGACAGACAGACAGAACAGACAGATAGACAGACAGAGTGAAAGAAAATTCTGTTAGCCACGCTTTTCAGTTCAGTTCAGAGAGAGAGAGAGAGAGAGAGAGAGAGAGAGAGAGAGAGAGAGAGAGAGAGAGACAGACAGACAGACAGATCGACAGACAGACAGACAGAGACAGACAGACAGACAGAATGAAAAAAAAATTCTGTTAACCACGCTTTCAGTTTGAGAGAGGAGAGAGAGAGAGAGAGAGAGAGAGGGAGAGAGACGAGAGAGAGAGAGAGAGATGAGAGAGGAAGAGACTGGGAGGGGGGTGGTGGTGGTGGTGGTGGTAGAAAGAGACAGATACAGAAAGAGAGTAACCGGCGTGTGACTCGCATATATGTGTGGGCGTATGCGCACGCGCGCGCGTTCCGTGTGTGTGTGTGTGTGGTGTGTGTGTGTGTGTGTGTGTGTGGTCACATTTTGCGTGCATGCTCTTCTGCAAGTGAGAGGGAACGCCAGCTCGAGATTATGAACCAGTCGCAATAAGGATCTATCTGGACGGACATATTTACGTCGCGTTTATACATTAATTTGTATTACTTTGTTTAAATGTCGGTAAAATTTTTTTGCGTTTTATTTCTGTCAAAGAAACGAGAAGAAACGACCAGCTTTGCCAGCAGTTTCTCGCAGTCTGAGGTGTCAAGGGGACGTCACTCCGCAACAGTCAGTCGAGAAGCAGGACGTCGAAAAAAGAGTTTGTGGCCAGCTACGCATTCAACGAAACGTCAGGTACAACGAAAGCGACCTGCAGCTCGTTCAGTTTCAAGAACCAAGCAGACCTTGGTAATAACAGAAGGGAAGAGATGCGGAAAAGAGGTGATGAGAATAAGAAGATAGTGCGGTATCGC
>JADBJO010025923.1:0-17500 GCA_016801955.1 Conus betulinus | reverse complement strand
AGAAAAAAGAAGAAAAGAAAGAAGAAGAAGAACGAGAAGAATATTTACAGCAATGGTTACAACAGCAACAAGAACAAATAATAATATATATAATAAAGGCAATAAAAAAAAGATAATGGTAGATGCAGTAAGATAGAATCTAGGAAATATACAAATAGTTATGATAAAAAATCTAAGGAAATATACGAATAGTTATGATAAAAATTCTAAGAGTACAATTATTTGTAATGTCTCTTTAACTGGTTTTGACGTCTGGCTGACTCCCTGTCTGGAAATAAAAGGCGTTTGGGCAGCAGGTTTTATCATCTCTTCTATTTTGCATGCCCTGCATCAACCTGAGTGCCTTTCCAGCTTGTGGAGAGGTGTTCAGTGTTTAAGCTTGAGGTTTTATGAGTAATTATTAATCCTTGTGGATTGTTGTCTACCGGTCCTCATAGGCTGTGTCTTTTGCATGACTGCTTTTGGATTTTTTTACCCCAATTTTAGCTTCCCATCTAAAAATTCTTAGTTTTTTTTCTTCCACTGAGTGCTCTTGTTTGTTTTCTGGAGACGTCTATCTTGTGTTCAGGGAAACTACTTTTCGAGAGTTTTCTTTTTGCTTACAGTGAATTGGTTCTCTCTAAGTAAGTAACTCGGATCCTGTAGTAAGCCTGACGATCTCTTCACTGAGCGAAACAGCTGTCATTTGCTGGTCCTGCTGATCTCCCCTTTGGGAGAACGATGCATTTATGAAATCAGTCGGTGAAGGAGGGCTTCCTGTCACACCCCTTTCCCTTTTCTGTGTCTGTTGTCCAGTGAAGGGTCCGCTCTGATCATTTGGTTGGTCACACTGGACCTTTGGAAGAACAAATGCATTAATTAAATCGCCCTTTTCCGTCCGCGCACTCTATCAACAGAAAACTATAAAATGTTGCCCCCCAAATTCTTCTGAGCAATTTTGAAGTGGCCACTTGTCAATCCCTGAAAGACGAAATTTCCTCATGAGCAGATTTATTACAATCTTGGGTCTATCGGGGTTTTCTTTGGCTGACTACATGTATGTTGATAAGTGGTAATGTCTTCTGTTTCTGTGCACGTTCATTTGCAAGGAGTATGACTTTGTCATGTGTGTGCCTGTAAGAGAGAGAGAGAGAGAGAGAGAGAGAGAGAGAGGGGGGGGGGATTTAATGCGTTGTCCACAGACCCACAGCACCCCCCAAAAAAAACAAACAAACAAATAAACAAACAAACAAACAAACAAACAAAAAAAAAACCACAACAAAACAAATGAAGCGAGATGATTAACATGTAATTACAAACACAAATGCCACATTGCAGTCGCTGAACTGCACCTCTATTATCCAGAGCAGAAAGGGTGCGACATTATAGGAAAAAAAAATCACCAGCAGATTTCCTTTCATCCTGACACAAACAAATCTTCTCTTCCAACGGTATGGCATTACAAGAGGAACGTGAGAACTTAAGGGCTCAGACTATATTTACATTCTCCATCTATATAAAACTTTGTAAACAATAAACAAGTAGGGTAACTCTTGCTCCCATAAGCAAACCTAACTCAGAGTAACTTTTATTCAAGACTGGCACAGCCTTCTAAACTTGAATAAAGTCAGACAAGCCCAAACGCAAACAATCTAATAGTGGGGGAAAAACAAACGCAGGCCAACAGCTCCTCCGTAAAGTGTAGGGGTCAAGCTTTGGGCCTATGCCCGAGGATCCACCTAATGATGCAATGGAGATCAAAGGACAAACACAAAGTAAAAAAAATCCATGCGTAAATAACGTAAAACAGACAGTTGAACATAATTTACCTAATAGAGGACAAATGAACTTCTTCGCGTAGAGCTCGTTGGAAAGGTGCTTCGGCTTTGGATGAAATGTCATCATGGAAAAAGTTTTTATTTCAAAATGTTTGCTGAAGAGCAAAACTAAAGTCACTGAACCGAGAAACAACGGAACAAACAAGTTACCAAACAATGCGTTTTGACTTTTGGGCTCCTTAATGCCGGACAAACATAGAATGACAAAAATAGCATAAAACTTTCGGTTTCAAACGCAGACATAGCAACAATGTATTAAGCTGGAACACCCATTTGTTATGTTAGTTGCGGGTTCATTGAACTGTCATAGTTTCCTGTGGTGCCAGCAAACCAAGAAAGCCAAGACCTAGGACCCGTCATTGTTGTAATGACATCCCCTTCGTCTGGCTACATGACAATGAGAGCAAATCTGAGTCATGACGGCCCTGCGTACGTGTGGGGATATTTGTCTGTTCCGATCAGAAATAGTGCCATACTCAGTTTCAAAACAAATCACGTGGCAAGAGCCCTTTCGTCGCCCTGCATCGTCGTTTCCAGCAGTTTGATCGATCAGTTAACGATCGTAGGGCAGTACAAACTACTGTATGGAGTACACGTTCTTCTAAATCTGCCATTGCGTATGTTTGCAATGCCACAACACTGAGTCTTGAAGTCAAGACAGAATCATGCATCATGACTCATTGCTTTCAACTTTCCTTTACCTTCTTCCCAGACAGTGAAGCTCCTCAAAGTTGCCTACTGGTTTCTGGAACTGCACAGACACTCGTTATTCCAGTTTCTGTCACCACGTGGAATGTAACTTGGAGGCAGAGTGTGAGGATGGACAGGACGAGGCAGGGCACTGTCCCTTCAGCAGTCCTGACTGTCAGGGCATGATAGCCATGTGTGGACGGTGCTACTCATTTGTACGCGATCTGCCTGGATTCGATGCTGATAGTATAGATATATAAAAAAGATAACCGACGAGCATTGTTATTCTTTGGGGGGCACAGCAGGTTTACCTTTATGTGTGATGGATTGGTTTGGTTTAGTTTTTAACATGACAGGGGTTTCTGGGAAGAAGCTGTCTTATTCTTGGGTTGGTGTGATCTCGAATGATTTGTCATTGCCTCCAATGTACAATCATGAGTTGTTTCAGGACAGAGTAGTGCTTTATCATACATTTCGTTATCGTCGCGGTGGAGTCTATCTATCAAGGTGGGCAGATTATACATTGTCATCATTCGACATATTCTAAATATATGATATATATGCCATCTCTCTGTGTGCGAAAACATGGCATAGAGAAATCATTGAACGGTACAGTTTGTGCATTCTCAACTAATAGGACTGGTGCACAGTCACTTCATCGCAAACCAGTCTCATTAAACAGCTCTCAGTTTGTGTTGCCTCAGCAAGAAGAACACATGACGTTATGTGACGGTGGTCATGTTACATACACATTTCTTCTGTGTGGCTTGAATCAGTTGAAATTGCGCACTCAAGGTCATACATTTTGTCATATTCACAATGACCTCGCATTACAACTGTTTCTTTTCTCCCGGTAAGAACACCATGTTAATCCCTACATTTACATGCGGTGATGGCGTCACCACTCTGTCATATACTCTGGTGTGTACTTTTGCATATGATTGTGGAGATAGCAGCGATGAATCATTCTGTATACATCCTGAATGCATCAACATGTTTACATGTGATAATGGTCAGTGTCTTTCGTATTCTAAGGTGTGTGATCAAACACCCAATTGTCAGGATCACTCAGAAGAACACAACTGCAGTGTGTACAGAGAATGGCTTGTGGAATACCCATTCTTCCCCTCTCCTGCGTTGGTCAGTTTTGATGGTATTAAGAAGTTTCACTCACACCCAATGGATTTCAACGAATCGTGCCCTGGCACCCATTATCGTTGTCCTGGTGACTTAAATGACTGTGTGCCTGTCTACACACGATGCAATGGCATGTATGATTGCATAGATCGTATGACGACGAAGATGGATGTGAGGACATGACGTGTTCAGGGTATTTCAGGTGCAGGGCATCCACAACCTGTCTACACACTGACCACTGTGTGATGGCTGGCCTCACTGTCCAATGCGTGATGATGAAATAGTGTGTGATATAAGTTGTCCTGTGGGTTGCCTGTGTCAAGGCTACTCGTTCTTTTGTATCCAGCCGCTCTCCATGAGAAAGTTTCCATATATTCGCTTTTTGGATGGAACCAGTTCAGGAATAACGCTTTCTGATATCAGCCAACTTACCTATGTTGTTCACCTTGTACTTGCTCGGTGCTCTTTGACTATCTTCCCTACCATTAAATTGTGCAATCTGAGGTTTCTTGACCTCAGTGACAACGAGCTGACGCAAGTGAACATGACTGCTTTTCTGGCGTTGGGCAATTTACAAACATTGTCACTTTCTCACAACCCCATCACCTCCCTTCACACCGATTTATCATCTGTCGTTCAGCATCATTACCTGTTGCTGGTGGATCTTTCCTTCACTGCACTGGAAGTGTTTGATTCTAGAGTCTTTCAGCATTTTGTTCATATACAGAAGCTTCACTTAATGTTCACTGCCATTCATACCGTGGGTCCAAGCGGATTTCAGTTCACGCCACAATTGACTGAACTTTACCTGGATGGCAGCCCAGTGGCCAATTTCCCTCTAAATTTGTTCAAAGGTCTTTTCCATCTGCGCGCTCTATCAACAGGAAACTATAGAATATGCTGCCCCCAAATTCTTCCGATTAATTTTGATTTGGCCACTTGTCAATCCCCGAAAGACGAAATTTCCTCATGCACAGATTTATTACAATCTTGGGTCTATCGGGGTTTTCTTTGGCTGACTACATGTATGTCGATAAGTGGTAATGTCTTCTGTTTCTGCGCACGTTCATTTGCAAGGAGAACGACTTTGTCGAGCGGATTCAGTGTGCTCGTCCTCAACCTTACGCTAGCTGACTTTCTGATGGGTGTCTACATTGCCATCATTGGAGTAGCAGATGAACAGTTCCGTGGCAGATATCTCCAGCTGGACGACACTTGGAAAGATAGTATAGCCTGCAAAGTGGCCGGGTTTCTGTGTCTGTTGTCCAGTGAAGTGTCTGCTCTGATCATTTGGTTGATCACACTGGACCGTTTTCTTGTCCTTCATTTTCCATTCAGCAACTTGCGGTTTGAGAGAACGTCAGCAGCTACAGCTTGTCTGCTGACTTGGTCCATGGGTTGGTTTCTGGCCTCACTGCCTTTACTTCCCATACTGTCACACTGGGAGTTCTATGGTCAAACAGGCATCTGCATTCCGCTATCAGTGGTGAAAGAAGACTTTAAAGGAAAAGAATACTTGTTCAGTCTATTTGTTGTCCTTAATTGCATTCTTTTCTTATTCATCTCTACTGGCCAAGCGCTTATCTACTGGTCGATACAGAAAAATGCTTTCAAGACAAACACGACAAATGTATCACGGGACTTTACTATTGCCCAGCGACTGATCACTATTGCCATTACGGATTTCATGTGCTGGTTTCCCATTGGACTGTGTGGAATGTTGGCTATGGCTGGTATATCCTGTCTCTGAAGAAATAAACGTGGTACTGGCTATATTTGTATTGCCCTTGAACTCTGCGATCAATCCGTTTATGTATACCTTCAACACACTGGCAGAAAAACGGAGGAGGTCCAACGAAGCCACACTTCTGCAATGGCTGGAATCTCACCCTGACATTACTCTCGCTCAGCAGGCTGTGATATAACACCTTCTGCTGTTAATTGCAAAAAGAATATGACGAAACTAATTAAGAAGGAAAGGAAATCTTAAATGAGGCAGAGAATAGTTAAAAATAGTTAAAAGTGAAATTGATATCGAACAAGTAGGGTAACTCTTGCTCTTAGGATGAAATAATTACACACCCCAAACTCTCTAACGAATGCCGTTCACGATCCTAATCGCCCGGCGACAATGCCAGCTCAGTGCACATGTCTCCATGTGTGCGTGTGTGTGTGTGTGTGTGTGTGTGTGTGTGTGTGTGTGTGTGTGTGTGTGTGCCTGCGCGCGCGCGCGCGCGCGCGTGTGTGTGTGTGTGTGTGTGTGTGTGTATGAGAGAGAGAGAGAGAGAGAGAGAGAGAGAGAGAGAGAGTTCTTATTCACAAGTACTATCTATCGCCCGTGACAGCTATCGCACTCATTTGTCTTGGTTACCATGTTTGTTTGTGAACATGCGTGAGCTTAAGTGAAAATGATAAACATCATTTCAACAGCAGTTCTTTGTTACATTTGAAAAAAAAGTGAGCGAAGTGAAGGGGGGCGGGGTGGGGGGCAGGGCGAGGGGGAGGATGAGGAAGGAGGACGAAGGGAAGAAAGCATAGGATAGATTAAAAGTCAAGCCATCTATACAGCCAATACACAAGCCTGGGTAGCAGAGGAAAACACAGGGAACAAAGTGACTAAGAGTGGAATACAACGGAAACTATTGTGTCATGATGGCAAGCAGTTTAAAATGCATGAAAACTGCAGTCAGTTGTGTCCCCAGTAGAGTAAACAAAGACTAACAAATATGCGCTGGTTGTGGGTTTGTCTGATCCATCTGAGGTATCATTGGGCTCGTTTTATGTGCAGAGTCTGCCACAAATCACTACACCAATATGGACACAACATTCGTTTCTCACAAGATTGGTGACATTTGTCCTGGTGTGGACTTTCTCATGAAACAAAACAACACACACGTACAACATTTCTACCGAGAAATGAATCTGATTGTTATAGCATCAACGTGAAACAGTTTACAGCAAACCAGGAGCAGTATATGGGAAGTGTGGCGGTTCTACTGATTTCTGTAACCTGCACGTGAAGGTGACACCCGGGTATGTATGTGCGTGCTCACGTTCAACACTTGCCGTTCTGGTATGGCTACACTGACAGGAAAATGTGGACAGTTTCTATAATGTTAAATCAAAGAGGTGTCAAGAATCTAAGTTTGAAAAGTGATTATCGAATTCTTCAAGATATGTTTTGGGTGTCATCTGTAAATTCAATGTGGATTATGATCAGAAACACGCCAACGGCTACAATCAAGATTCAACAACTAAATTTAATAATTCATTTATAAAATTCAGGACAGAACACTGTCAATATATAGCTGTACCATACACGAATAAGCGTATTCCCTTCAGTACAGACCTGACATTGCATTCTGTATATGTCGTCATGGTGAGCGTTTTGCAGTCATATGTACTTGAGACTTGTCTTGGTAGAGGTAAGATACAAGTGACATACAAGAAACACAATGCATCTCAAGAATACGGTGCTCGTATTTGTACTGAACGTTCCACACCAGCGTCTATGTTTCTGGCTTCATATTTCAGAGTTCACTTCACTAACAATCATTACAGTCTGAAGTTTCTCAAAATGTCCTTTTCTGTTCTTCCGGTCTCTGGACGCCTTTATAAATTGCCCAGTGGGTTGTTCAACTGCTCCGTGACGAATTACTCGAACTTTCATCTCTTTCTGCAGTGCAATCTAAAGACAGAGTGTGAAGATGGACGGGATGAAACAGAGCACTGTCCCTTTAGTAGCCCTGGGTGTCAGGGGATGGTGGCTTCAACTACAAAATGCTTCAAACTAGTTGTATCAGACGTTACACATACTGTACGTATGGCCAGTGAATGTCAGAAATATGGTCAGCAAATGGCTTCTGTAAAAACTAGAAATGAATTGGAAGAATCCCTACGGATCTTTCAAAATTATTTTATCTTTGCCGTACTTTTGGGTTACACTTCGGGCTTGTGCTTGGGACATTTCATGTATAGTAAATTCCGTAAATGCTTGACAATACTATAATCTACAATATGAATCACTTTAGTTATGCAACGATTGGCAGTTTCATTGTTTCCAGGTCTGATAAAACGGGCGAATTGTCTTCAAGTGGCTTTTACATAGATCCGGCAGAAGCGTTAACATCAGAAATGTTTATGCGAAATGAAATTACCAGCATTTGGTGCGTTTCCCCTTAAATCAGCACCGACCCAAAGACAGTCCACCTTCTTAGATACTAGGCAAAGTTTACTGGTTTGTTCACACAGTCACGTGATCCACACATTTTTGTACTGTGACCCCGATAGCAGCTGTGGGAACTTCTATCATTCTGAAACTTTTGTATTCCTGAATGCAAGCTCTGGGCAGGACAACACGCTATCACCTTCTGAAAGAAATATTTCATGTGGACATGGCATGTTTACTTGCAATGATGATGTTATTTCACTACATTACACTTTAGTCTGTGACTTCAGACAGGACTGCTCAGACAATGCTGATGAGTCATTTTGTGAGCATCCTTATTGTCAAGGCTTTGGGTGTTCAAATGGTCAGTGTGTATTACACAGTCAACGATGTAATGAACACTCTGATTGTGTGGATGATTCTGATGAGGTTGATTGTCAACAGAACTGGGCTTCATGTACATTCTGTATTCAGTATAAAGATGTGCACATGGGGCAGCGATTTTACATCAACCTTGATGGCACTGGTTACTTTACACAACAGACGATGGAAACTGAAGACCTTTGTCCTGAATCTCATTATCGTTGTACTTCTGCGTGGCTGTACTGTCTTCCTGTACTACACTCGGTGCAAATGGATTCTCTGACTGTATTCATGGAGAGGATGAGCACGACTGTCAAGAGTTTCGTTGTTCTGGGTTTTTTCCAGTGTCGGGCGTCTACAATTTGTCTCCATGGAGATCATCTGTGTGATGGCTGGGGCCAGTGCCCACAGCGAGATGATGAACTGATGTGCGCTATGACTTGTCCTGACGGTTGTCTATGTCAGGACACTCCTTCCTGTGCAAAACACGTTTCCTGTCGATCTCTTTCCACAGCTTCGATACCTGGACGCCCCAGGGTCAGGGATGACACCGAATGATTTTAAAACAAATATCTATCTGATTCGTCTCAGTCTGTCTCGTTGCAATATCTTTAATATATCAGGCACACAGCTTCTCAACTTACAATATGTGAATCTTGAAAGCAACCATATAAATCATTTTGACATGTCTTATTTTCTTGAGCTACGGAATTTGAAAACCTTACTATTAGCAAGAAATCCAATCAGGCCGAATGTAATGAATAAACCCTGCAAAACGTATTCATTACTCACTAATGCGGATAGATATATCACAAACAAATCTTAATGTTCTGAACAGTGAATTGTTTATGTTCTTGCCTATGATGAACCATTTAAATATCTCCTTTTCCGCCATTAAAGTCATTGCATCTTTAGGTTTTAAGAATATGCCTTATCTCCATGAGGTGGACATTAGATTTAATCCTGTTGAAGATTTCCCTTTGGATTTGTTATCTGGATCCAATCATATACAATATATTTTCACTTCAAATTACAGGTTCTGCTGTGAAACATTTCTTCCAGAACATTCATACAAAATAGACTGCTCAGCTCCCCACACTGTTCTTCGTTCATGTACAATCTGATGCCAACTGAACTATACAGAATTTTCTTCTGGGTGGTCAGTGTGTGCGCAAACATTAGGAAACTTGGCTGGTTTTATCAGTTTATTCTCAGTCAAAGTAGAGTTTCAAAGCAATTTGTTGATGATTGCCAATTTGCTTTTTGCCCAATCTTGTTCGGGATATCACGTCAGTATTGTTGTTGTAGCTAATGAGATATTCAATCGTCGGTACATTTACTCCGAAAAGATGTGGATAAACAGCCTATTTTGCAAAGTGGCCGAGTTTCTGTTCTATCTGTCCAGTGAGGTATCAGTCTTGATCATTGGCTTCATCACTATGGATCACGTCATTGTCGTTTGCTTTGGCAAAAGCTCACGTACAGTGAGGACAGTTTTGCTGAGGTCATCTTTCATAGTACCATGGTGCAATGGAACCCTAATATCCTTAACACCATTTCTTCCAAAATTGTCACAGTGGGGACGTCAAGGTCAATCAGGTCTGTGCCGCATGGCATTGATTAATCCATTTAAATCTAACCAAGATTTCCGATGGTCAAATGCCATTGCTACTATCAATTTCGTGATCTACTTGATAATAATATTTGGACAGTTTGTGATCTATAGACGAACACCTAAATTCAGGAGTCTGCTTGATTCATCATCAAGGTCCGTGCATTCTGCGGTGTACCTGATGAGAACAGTGGTGGCCACAAACAGCGCAAGCTGGCTTTTTCTCGGCTTTGTTACGGCGATGGCTACAAATGGTATTCCAATGTTCAACAATACCCATGACATGTTGGTGGTATTTGGGTTACCACTCGGCCCTGCTCTTAGCCCATTTCTGTACTTGTGGACTGTGGTCATGCAGAGACGACAGAAAGCACAAGAAGAGAAAGTTCTGACAATGTTAAAGTTACGTTTGGTTGCATCTGGAAAACAGGCAAACAAACAACAAAACAAAAAGCCTGCGCAGAGCAGATAAAACAGCAAATTTATGAATACGATGAACCTGGCTTGTGGCTTAAGCACCTAACCACGTGTACTGTAGGAAGTCGCGCAGAGAAAGTACTCACAATGTTAGAGTTACGATTATTTACATGAAGAGAGGAGGCCATCAAACAAAAAGGAAACTTACAAAAAAACAGGTAGGGTAGAACAGCGAATTTAGAATAAATAGAAAGAAACTGGCTTGTGGCTTTGGGACCACTTAGGAAGTGGTATATGAGCATATCTTTTCCGCTTCGTTGTTGGACTTGTACTGTTTTGCCTACATATTAACCTCAAGTACGAGTACTGAGACAGCGCTGATTACTGGTAGACATTCTTTCATTTGTTGCCATTCTCTGTAGCCCACCGACAGCCCAGCCAGGGAAAGGTCTGCTCACTTACTAATATATTATTACCCGCATCTTCTTCTGTCTACCTGATCTTCTGCCCAATACTGTGCCCTCAGAGTTAACTTTTGCCATCCTGGCTGACCTTAGAACCAGTCTGTTCCATTTCAACTCCTGACAATGGCGCCCAGGTCGCCATGTGGGTCAATGTTTCCTCTTACTCCGAAATATTCCAGATCTTTGGGTGATATGTCATCTCCAGGGTTTGAATTCTCTCTTTGAGATCTGCAGTGTGTGTGTGTGTGTGTGTGTGTGTGTGTGTGTGTGTGTGTGTGCGTGCGTGCGTGCGTGCGTGCGTGCGTGCGTGCGTGCGTGCGCGCGTGTGTGTGTGCGCGTGCGTGTGTGTATGTGTGTGTGTGTGTGTGTGTGTGTGTGTGTGTGTGTGTGTGTGTGTGTGTGTGTGTGTGTGTGTGTGTGTGTGTGACATGTGTACAAAACTATGAAGATGAGCCACTACAGCATGAGTTTATTGTGATAGAAGAAAAACATTTTCACGACAGATCGTCATCAGCTTTTGCTAGCGCTGCAACTGCCTGCGCTGTTCTGGTAGGACTGCTCTCTCTCTGCCTCTCTCTGTCTCTCTGTCTGTCTGTCTGTCTCTCTCTCTCTCTCTCTCTCTCTCTCTCTCTCTCTCTCTCTCTCTTACGATTATTTCATGGTGTAATTTTGAATGATAGCTCATTTCATGGATTATGACTGTGACGCACTATTTTTGTCCGGTCCAAAATTGTGTCTGGGGACAGTTTTGAGAAGGCACAAGTTTACCTGTTCACCTGTTTATCTGTTTACAGCTACTCACCCGCGTTTTGTTGTCAGTCAGGTGAGCGAGGGTTTGCTTTAGTCTCTGTAGATTTGCCGGCTTAGAAACATGCCCACAGTACCGATGAGAGACTCCTAGCCTTGTTTTGGTGGTAATCAGTTCCCCAGGTGTCGATGAGGCCCCTGAGTGCGACTTGGCAGGAACTGATGCCACCAGGCGGGGGGTAGAGCCCATGCCCCAGCAGCTGTCACCGTCTTGCTGACGCGGAGAGGCTGACCGCCAGGTCAGTAGTGTTATTTCTATTGTAAAGGGCCTCAGAATTCTCCGTCATGCTGCTGTGGAGAGGCCGACCGAGAGGTCAGTAGTCCCACGTTGTATACCTGACCCTGAGCGGTTTTAGGGTTTTTTGCTGTGCGGGTGTGCCCTGTGGAACGCCAGTTGGATCTGTGTCTCTGTAGCGTCTCTGTTTGCCGTGAGAGTTCCCAGGTTGGTTCTATTGACTGACTTGGGCTTGGAGCAGCCACCCAGTGTGTGAACAGTGTCTTTTAGGACACACTGACTGTGCCAGCGAGGTCTGTGCTAGGAAGAACTTTGCTGTGACAGTTCTTGTGAATGTTGTGTCGCTGAGAGCGACTGTTAAAGCTTTCGCTGGAAGAGGAGGTCGTTGAACTCTCTTGCATATTTATACATAGTTGTTTGCTCTGGTTGCACTGCCACAGGTGTGTCGGCAGATTGGGTTTGTTGTATACACTGACTGTGCCAGCGAGGTCTGTGCTAGGAAGAAATTTGCTGTGACAAGTCTTGTGAATGTTGTGTCGCTGAGAGCGACTGTTAAAGCTTTCGTTGGAAGAGGAGGTCGTCTTGCATATCTATACATAGGTATTTGCTCTGGTTGCACCGCCACATGTGTGTCGGCAGATTGGGTTTGTTGTATACCTTTGCTGATGTGAGACGTTGATCTGCGCGCTGTGTGGTGGCGTGTATTGATTTTGTGTCTGCTGGTTTCTATTGACGATTTATGGCGATACGTCTTTGTAATGTCTTGATGGTTCAGGCAGCATATGAAAAAAAACAATGTTTGTGTATTGCGTGGCCGTCCGTTTCGTGTGTGTGTGTGTGTGTGTGTGTGTGTGTGTGTGTGTGTGTGTGTGTGTGTGTGTGTGTGTGGTAGGGAGTAATCGATACACGCATCCAAACTTTTGAAAGTGAGAGTCAGACATTAACACACGCACCACCACACCATCCGTTACAATGATGCTTACATTATTCCCGGTGCATAAGCGTATTCAATAGTATTTTAATATTAAAACATTGGCAATAAGTTGTTCAATCATTATTGGTGTCACATGTAAAAGTTTAATCAAATGTAATCTATCTAAATTCTGGATCAAGGCGTTGGGATCACTCCCGTTCTTTAGGCCTAGCAAAAGGGGTCCACATTGCACCGCCACGCTGTGTCTTCCAGTAGATGTCTATTTTGCTCTGAAACTGACTCGATGGCAAAAATCTTCAGAAAAAGTGACAGTCATCTGCAGTGTGGTATATTTTAGGGGTACTTGTTCAGAAAATGTACGTTTTGTGGTCTTCAGTAATTTGATGGCTAATTAGTAATTTCCCACAATCATTTTCCAGGTTTTTGGAAGATACGGGGTAGAGTTGGTATGGTTGATTATTGCATTTGACAACGTAAACAACACTGGGCTTTCTGACAAGCCCCAAACTTCTAATTTTTCTATTTTTCTGCCATCCCAAGGGGATTTGGAAGAATCGACATTACTGGAGTATGTGCAAGCATCGTGGCATTTGGCTGAACAAAGGCAACAGTAAGGTTTGGGTAGAGGCCCATGGACAGGAAGGGACACGATTCTGAAGACATGCAAGGTTTGTCCCAGATCGTTGATATAATCAAACCTCTACGGAAAATGTATATTTCAATATAATGTAATATTTTAATGATATATATAATAATATATATTTCAGATGTCGATCACAGGTGCAGGTTTGTTTTTCATCTGGTATTGGATGGAACTTTGGAATTATATACTTGAATAAGTGTGTGTGTGTGTGTGTGTGTGTGTGTGTGTGTGTGTGTGTGTGTGTGTGTGTGTGTGTGTGTGTGTGTGTGAATCTAAGTTATATGCTTTTCCCTCTTTCCCTTTCCCCCAACCCTCTCATCCCGCCTCGACACTTCCCGTGTTCTCTTGTCTTGTTTTCATTCCTTCCTGTCTCTTCACGCCTCATTTTCATTCCTTCCTGTCTGCTGGCGCCTCATTTTCATTCCTTCCGGTCCTCTCACGCCTCATTTTCATTCCTTCCTGTCTTCTCACGCCTCATTTTCATTCCTTCCTGTCTTCCTCACGCCTCATTTTCATTCCTTCCTGTCTTCTGGCGCCTCATTTTCATTCCTTCCGGTCCTCTCACGCCTCATTTTCATTCCTTCCTGTCTTCTGGCGCCTCATTTTCATTCCTTCCGGTCCTCTCACGCCTCATTTTCATTCCTTCCTGTCTTCTCACGCCTCATTTTCATTCCTTCCTGTCTTCTCACGCCTCATTTTCATTCCTTCCTGTCTTCTTCACGCCTCATTTTCATTCCTTCCTGTCTTCTTACGCCTCATTTTCATTCCTTCCTGTCTTCTCTCGCCTCATTTTCATTCTTTCCGGCCTTCTCACGCCTCATTTTCATTCCTCCCTGTGTTCTCACGCCTCATTTTCATTCCTTCCTGTCTCCTCACGCCTCATTTTCATCCTCCCTGTCTTCCCTGCCTTCTCTTGCCTCTCTTTCATTTACTACATCACGTTTTGGCAAATTACGTTTCACCCAGTCTTTTTTTTGTCGGACTGTCATGAACGCTAAGCGGTGGTGATCAGAAACGAACAAAATTTGGATTACATTACTTGGATTGAATCTGAGATCTGAGCGCAGTTAACGGACAGACATACTCCCCGACAATGATTATTTGATCATGCATTGGCTAAATGTGCAGTTGAAACAGTTCTGAGGATGGTCGTCGTTTCTGTACTATCATTGTCATCGTTTGTATGCTACTATTCATTCAAAAAGAGGGTTTTTAACTGTATGTCGATCTCTTGGTATAATGTATAGAACCAACGATTTCAATCATCGTGATTATATTCAGCTTTGGATGAAATGGTGTATGGGAATGAAAACGCTCCGGGTTAAAGGTGATAGTGCAAAACGTGATCATGAAAAACGCGGGCGCCGCTTTCATCCTGTCTTATTTCCTCTTGCTTCTTTTGCATTGATTATTATCTCCTTGAAAAACAAATTTCCCATTACTCCCTGCCTTCCCAGGTCTCTGTTTTGTCATGCTTCTTCTGGCCTTTCTTTCATTTTGTCAAGTTTTCGCTTGTCTCGGTTTTTTTTTTTTTATTCTTTCCTGTCTCTTCAAGCCTCGTCTTCATTCGTTTCTCTCTAGTCAGGCCTCATTTTCGTTCTTTCCCGTCTTCTCAGGACTCGTTTTCATTCCTTCCTGTCTCCTCAAACCTGTCTTAATTCTCTCCTGTCTCATCAAGCCTCGCTGTTACTCTCTCCTGTGCCACCAAGTCTTTTTTCCTTCCTTCCTTCCTGTCTCCCAAAACCTCGTTTTCACTGCTTCCTGTCTCCCAGAGCCTCGTTTTCATTCCTTCCTGTGTCATCCGATCGCGTTCGTATTCCTTCCTGTCTCCCAAAGCCTCGTTTTCAGTCCTTCCTGTCTCCCAAAGCCTCGTTTTCATTCCTTTCTGTGTCATCAAACCTCATTGCATTTCTTCCTGTGTCATCAGATTGCGTTTACATTCCTCCTGTCTCCCAAAGCCTCGTTTTCATTCCTTCCTGTGTCATCATATCGCATTTACATTCCTTTCCGTCTCCTAAAGTCTCGTCGGGACAAAACGTGACGCTGTCTGTATTAGTGTTTTTTTGAAACCAGAGAATGGTCTGAGTGGAAATCCACTCGACAAATTAACGAGTCACTGCACAAAAACAAGCAAAACAGTCAAACAAAACAACAACAACAAACATCAACAACAACAACAACACACATTCACACACACAGACACACACAGACACACACACACACACACACACACACACACACACACACACACACACTTACACAAAGACACACACACACACACACACACACACACACACACACACACACACACACAGAGAGAGAGAGAGAGAGAGAGAGAGAGAGAGTTATTATTAACATCCGCCTAACGCATTTGGTCACCTCATAGATCCCCCGTCTGAATCTCTTTTTGTCCTAAACAACAGCAGATCTGCCTGAATCCCTCTATGTGCTAAACAGCGACAAATCCTTTGTCTGAATCTTTTTCTTTCTAAACAACGACAAATCCTCTGTCTGAATATATTTTGTTTCTAAACAACGACACGTCCTCTGTCTGAATCCCTCTCTGTTCTAAATAACGACAAATCCTCTGTCTGAATCCCAGTCTGTTCTAAACATCGACAAAAATCTCTGTCTGAATCCTTCTCTGTTCTAAACAACGACAAATCCTCTGTCTGAATCTCTCTCTGTTCCAAACAATGACAAATCTTCTGTCTAAATCCCCCTCTGTCCGAAACAAACGACAGATCCTCTGATTCCGTATCTGTTCTAAACAACAACAGATCCTCTGTTTGAATCCATCTCTGTTCTAAAACAACAACAGATCCTGTGTTTGAATCCTTCTCTGTTCGAAACAACAACAGATCCTCTGTTTGATCCCTCTCTGTTCTAAACAACGAAAGATCCTCTGAATCCGTTTTGTCTTAAACAACAGCAGATCCCCTGTCTGATCCAACACTGGTGTTTTCATTTTGCCCGAGAGATGATTATCAAATCTTAATAACTACTGGCACAGAAAACAGAGACATTGCCCCCCCCCCTCCCCCCGCGTCCCCATTTCCACTCTGCCGCCTTTTCTCTCTCCCCTCCTTCCCTCGTCTGTCCTTCCTATTCATGTCAAGCTGATCTGTGTGGAAAAATTTCCCATTGTGTGTGTTAATTGTTGGATGATTATAGTTGCTATAAAGTTTCTTTCTTTCACATCATGCTAATTATTCTCATTAAGTAGCAGTTATTTCCTGTTCAGGACCAGTGCATGCGCGTGTCGGCTTTATGCTTTATCCTCCATTTAAATAAACAAACAGCAACACAAACATACAACAACAACGTCAACCAAGTAAAAGTCCACAAGCAGAATTGATCAGCCCTATGCACGATAACTTCTCACATTTCTCGCTGCAATGATTGAACAATTTCAACATGGGTTACATTAAGAGCATAACCACGGAATCTAAATATAGACTGACCCAATTGTTTTGACTTTGGCCTTGATTCCTGTTCTCAAAGTCAAAGAAACGGTCACAACATTTACTTTGGTTCTCTGAAACTAGGGAAATAGTACCATGACCTATCGAAGCCTGCTATATGATCCGGATCAGGATTAAAGAGAAAAGTGCGGGAAAAAAGGACTCACCTCATGCCTACTTACTTTACAAACTTAATTAAAGAAAATCACTATGCTGCCGAACGAAAAGCAAACAAATTAAACGACAAACACGACGCTTTTTGACTTTTTAATCTTCTTTAGGCAAGACAATGATGTCGATCCATTTTGCGCCCAATTTGAGGAGATAGGTGATTATTCATTCTTCATTTTTATTGTCTGGAATGTTGTTTGTCTTGCCTGAAGGTCGAAACACGTCGTGTTTATCGTGTAATTTGTTTGTTTCTTTCGTTCGACGGCTTGGCCATTTTTCTTTAAATTTGTTTCAATTTCCGCCTGCAGTCAACTCACTTTGAAAATACTTTGTTTGCAAATGAAAATCGACAACACTGTTTATATCTGTTCGTGAGCTTTTCCTTTTTCTTTCTTTTTTCTTTATATATCCTTTCTGCTTTCCTTTCTTCTCGCACTTTGTCAGTTTCGCAAACAGTTTACGCAACTCTCCATTTTTTCTGTTGTCTGCAGCACATTTTACTCTAAAGAATCTTTGTAACCCACGGATGGCATAGGAACATAAGGACTCTACAAGTCAAACTTGATTTCCATTATCAA
>JADBJO010025922.1:12500-23157 GCA_016801955.1 Conus betulinus | reverse complement strand
GATTCTCGATAGGTTTGGGAAAACATCAGGTTTATTCTTAAACAAAGAGAAAACACAAGTAATTTGGCTTGGAAGACAAAAGCATGATGAAATAAGATATATGGAACATTTAAAGATGATCTGGAATCCAAAAGAATTCAAAATATTAGGAATTTGGTTTACTCTCAGGACTTAACACACATGGAAAAAAGAAACTACAAAGATAGAATAATAGAAGTGAAGGCACTATTTAAAATTTGGCTTAAGAGAATCATTACCCCTTTAGGAAGAATTGCTGTCTTAAAATCATTAATTCTGTCAAAACTAACTTACCTATGGTTGATGCTTCCTAATCCATCTGACACATTTGTTAAAGAATTACAAGACTTATGTTACTGGTTGTATTGAATAAAAAAAAACAAGACAGAATTAGTCAAAAAAAAAACAGTTGTTAAAGATGTACCGGATGGTGGGTTGAATCTACCTGGCATAAATGCTCTCATCACTGCTTTAAAATTAACGTGGATAAAAGACTTAGACACACACAACACACAGATGGAGAGACATGTTGATTTTTTCATACCCAATATTTAGAACATTGAGAAGTACTCTCCAAATCATCTGTGCATCACCACTCAAGACAATGTTTTCTGGAAACATGTATTTATGTCGTATAAGCAGTTCCCAATTCTTTACAATGAACATATTGAAATAGGAAATAAACTAATAAAACACAAAAAACTGGAACAACAGAAATGTATTTAGAGTATCTGATTTGTTCAAAGCGAATAGAGATTCACTATCCCATGAGGAATTCAGAACAAAGTATAACATTGAAATAGATTTCCTATCTTATGGTGGATGTATATATTATCCATTAAAACGATATATCATAGACAAAGGTTTTGAGAATGAGATAAAAAGATAACATTGAAGCAGAAGTCAACACAGCACTAAAGAAAACATATTCTGTAGATAAAGGGTCCCAGACTTATTAGAGAGTTACAGTAAAAGATAACTGGGAACCGAAACTGTTGTGCAAAATGGACGGAAAAGCTGAATAGACAGATACCTTGGAAGAAATGCTTCAGAAAAAAAAAATCATCAAATTAAGGATATTAAGCTAAAATGGATGCAAATGAGAGAATAAAGCATCGAATAATTGCAACTAATGTAGCTCTAAAAGAAATGGGGATAGTAGAAAGTCATAACTGTACTTTCTGTGAAGAGAAAAAAGACAGCATTGAACATATGTTCTGGAGATGCATACATGTCAATGAGTTCTGGAAATCATTGCAAGAACTAATCAAAGGAAAGTGTTTAATAGCGAATAATCTGTCTCTGACTGGAAAAAACACAATAATATTTGGAGCAGATGACAATTCCACAACTGATACAACATTCGATCTTATAATACCGATAGCCAAAACACTACATATTTAGCTGTAAAAATAAACAAATTTAAGCCTTCAATAACAGTATTTCTAAAAATACTAAAGAGAAGATATAATCTTGAAAAATACATAGCAACGGTACAATTGAAGCTGCTAAAATTTAACACTTACTGGATCAATTATGAAGTATTATTTGAAAATTGATAATCAAAATCATAAGATACCTGGATTCAATCCGTGCATGAGAGGATATGTTCAGGATGCGTGGGTAATTTCATATGGTATTCAAATATCATTGAGTGTGGTTGAAGCCTGTGGCCCGCTGCTTGTCTGGCATGGCGATACCGCGGCTGGGACCCGTTGGCCGATCGGCAACTTAGCAGGTAGGTTGGCTTGTTGGTTGGTCGGCGGGGCGCCGCTGTGGCCCAGCGATGTCATATTGACAGCGGGCTTAAGAGCATATCATTAACTTCTTTTGATTGTTAAAAAAAATATGAAGACACAGATGGACGGGATTTCGATGCTGGTGTGTACACTAAGCTGGGAAATGCTTAAGTCTGTTTAAATCTATATTTTGAAGGATCGTTTGCAGTGAACATATTATGTGTTTATATGCAACAGCTATCGCATGGTACCATACGGAGAAAACATTACTTCATTTTTACAAATTGTATAATTATGTATATTGTTTAAGTATTATTAATTCATAAGAAGAGAGAAAGTGGGGATGTGGGTGGGTGTGGAGGGGAGGGGGGGCTGTGAGTGGAGTGAACGGGTGTGTTTGGTTGCCTTTATGTGCTTGTAGTTAGTAAGAACTCAGAGGATTTTGCTTAGTGATTTTTGTTTGTTTGTGTATGTGTGTGTGTATCCAACAAAAAGAAAAAAAAACCTTTCCTTGGCATACATAGAACTCTCACTCAAATCCATTCAAACCGAAAAAAAATCTCATTTCTAATAAGTTTCACGGATTATTTACTACGATATTGTCAAAACATGTACAAAAAATGATTAATAACAAAAAAAAAAATATGTGGTAATTTGCATCCGGAAATGTACAGCAAAGAGAAAGATCATGTGATGAAAGATTGGAGAAGAGAGAAAGAAGGAGCTGTTGAATGGAAGAGAGAATGAGGAAATAAATCTAAAAAAAATTTTTAAAAAAACAAAAAAACGAAAAAATCTTGTCTGTAGTACTGTCATCTTTGCAGAAATGTGCTTGAGCTCAGAAATAGTCTCATTTACATCACAAATGTTCTTTAGTCTGTTATTAACCACTGCACTGTAGAACGTACTAAGCCACACCCAGCTCGAAAACATGCTGAATTAAGTGACATGTTGACAGGAATCCATATCTACAATGTAAAACACTAATGCATGGAAACTTGTGCCGTTACTTAACAGAAAAAACAACAAAACAGAGCTCTGAAAAAAAAGCGTCCACGACCGGCCGTAAAGACAGCTCCTCTCTCTCTCTCTCTCTCTCTCTCTCTCTCTCTCTCTCTCTCTCTCTCTCTCTTTTCGCACACACACACGCACGCACAGAGAGAGAGAGAGAGAGACAGAGACAGAGACAGAGACGCTCGCACACTCATACATTCTCTCTTTCTCTCTCTCTCTCTCTCTCTCTCTCTCTCTCTCTCTCTCTCTCTCTCACACACACACACACACACACACACACACACCACACACACACACACACACACACAGAGAGAGAGAGAGAGAGAGAGAGAGAGAGATCATGGGAGACAAACAGAAAACGAAAAATAAGGGTCACATCATCTTGCACTTATTCCCCGTTGTTCATTGTCCTGAAAGGATGCTTTCGATAAACACTGAGATAAACACCATGGACACGTTTTCCTATAATATGTGTTTGGGAGTGGAATACAGAGCCATGAATGTTTTATGCGCAAAACTGGTTGTTGGCTGTACGTGTGTCCATATGTTCAATGATTCGTCTTTTTTCTGCCCCCTTCCATTGCCATTGATGCACCAATCTGCACACATTTTGAGTATAAAGTGAATTGGTGTATCCAGCAGAACAAATGCGTTGATGCATCAAACTGATTTACGCATGTATCCGTTGATGTGCTCGATTCATGGTCAAGTATAGTATCTCTCCTGATCTGTCGTTTAGGAACCAAGCTGTTTGAAACCCGATTACCATACAGACTGTGAATCAGGGGTGTTCATCACATCAAACTGGCTCCTACGCTGTGTCTGTCGATGTGTATGATGAATAGGCCTCATGTTGTAAGTCTCTTTTGCAACTCTCTCATCATCATCTGAGAACTGGTGTGTCCTAAAATGAACATGAACTGGTCTGGGGCATGCATTAAACAACCTGCATGTCTGCATCCAGAAGGTGATTTTAGTGGTATGTTCCTCGCTATGATCCAATTCATGACTGCATGGGGTTCATCTGTTTTGCCTCTGTGTGAATTTGTTATTTCCTGTTCCCAATGTGGGAGTAATCTGTACAGACAATGAGCACGACATATACATCAGGAATGGTCTACAGAGCCATGGTCTTTAATGGATCAAAATGATTGTGATAAATTAATCTGCCGAAAAGCTCACTGAATAGGCTAACTGTAATATTTCGCTTTTTTGAGTCATCTAAAATTCCACCTGGGGATCAATTTGCACCAACGTTAAGTAAAAACTGATTCGGTGCGTCCATTAAACAGCAACAGAACCTAATGCATCAAACTGTGATTCTTTTTCCATAAGTACATCTATCGGTATGTTTCAGACTTCCGGTTCTGTTTGTTGTTGCAAACGGTCTCCAGTCCAGTTCTACAAGTTGTTGTTCTTGGAAGTGTTGAAGGGGCTGCTGAAAAAATCTGTTTGTAAACATGAGTTAAGTTTGATGTGACTGCTTTTTATATCATTAACTTGAGTGAAGGAGGTCTGATTATTTGATTTTTGCTTATTTTGCGTTTCAGATCAAGTCAATCACTACATTTTGCGTTAAAATGTCAGCCAGTCAATCCTAGAGGCCGTCCACAGCTAGCGCTACACAGCTTCACGTCGATGGTCCTTCCCAGAGCATGGAACAGATTGTGAGAAAATATTCCGAAGGAAACAGTGAATCGACAGACGACTTTGACATTTTAATTGCAGTTAATCAGCAAAATAAGAGCACATGACAGAGGAAAACGAGCAGTGACCTAAAAACTTGATGATTATAGTGTTATTACCTTACTTGCGACCAAAATTGGTTTACCAGTTCCGTCACCTCACTGTAGACATTTCCATAGCAACAATAATAATAATAATAATAATAATAATAACAACAATAATAATAATAATCATCATCATAATCATAATAATTATCATAGTTATTATTATTATTATAATTATTATTATTATCTAAGATGCCCCATTCAGTTCGTTAGCAGATTATTGAGTTCTCTTCGTTGTAATCAGCATTCAAAATATTGAATCATTTTAAGATACATTTTAAGCTTTCCTTTTACCAAACTTATTTCTCATAATCTTGTACATGCTTTGTAATGCAGTCTCAGATGAACCATGGTGAATTGTTCTCTAATATATTTATCTACTTTTATTTATCTCATGATTTCATCTTCATTTGGTATTTCATTATGTTAATCAAGAATGAATATTTTTCCCCAGTGAACTTAATAATTATAACAATTTTTGTCTTTGTTTCATGCTGTCTGATACTTCTGTCATTTTTCTGTCATATTTGGAAGTTTATCATTTGTATATAATAGGTGAAGAACAAATGTCATCGATCAGTGCTAAGAGAATATTGTTAAATCATTTGCTGTTGTATGTACTGAATATTTTTGTTATGTTTTAGTGCAAATGATATAACCGCTAACACTATTCCTTTACGGTTGGAAACATGTGTAACAGTCATCTATAACCTTAATGTTTTGTATACATGTCTATGAGTTTCAGATCGTATTTTTTTGTTGTTTTTTTTTGGTTCGCAGTGTTCCCACACAAATTATCTGTTGTGTAGATTACCATGAGTAGCCTATTGGTGGTTGTATCCGATGCTGGCATCTTCCATTTTATGTCGTCAAGTGAGTGACCCATCCGTGCACTGAAGCCACCCCAGGAGGATACATTCTATGTGTTATTTTCAAGATCCTTAAGCTACTTTTCTTAAATGGTGAGGTTTCAGAAGGTACGCAAACACCTACCGAGAATATATCATATCGTCCGGTGACAGAGTTACATACCTTACCAGATGATTTCGTCATAACTAGCACCGCGAAGAGTGTTAAATCATGTGGGGCCATTGGGCCAGCTGCTAGAATGAACTCGTTGCCCTCTCAGCAGAATGGTTATGGCAATGTTGTGTCCTGTTTGCCGGTATGAGGCCAGGCGATGAAGCCACAGAACTTGTGGCTGTGTATCTGATAGCAGGGATGATGCAAAGCCAACGCAGCCGGTAAGGATGTGGCCATATGCTGGAAGCTGGAATGAGGTGGTAAGGCTAACAAGCCAGTGTGGGGGAGAACAAAGGATAACAGGCACGTACAACGAAAAGTGTGTCCTTTGTTTGCAAGCAGTTATTACAGAATCCAACAGTTTCCCCCCTTGGACATCTTTTTTAAAAAACGTGTGTGGACAACTTTGCAAATCTGACATAAATGTAAGCGAATCGTCAAGACAAACGTGGACAAACGAGTCACAAGACAAGACGTGACGCGTTTCGACCTCTTAGGTCTTCTTCAGGCAAGTTATAAACAAATAGGACGATGAAAATGAACGAGCAATCACTTATACTCGGTCACTTTAGCGCCAGGTAGGCGTTGAATGAAATCGAGGCTGTCAGAAGGGAGAAAATGTCTGAGGCAAGGTAGTAATGATGATGATTATATTACTGATAGGAATGCTAATAATGGTTTTGCTTGTCTGGGGGTAAGGGTGGGTGGGTCGGTGGGTAAGTTTAACACCTGTACAAAAATCAGTCATTGCGCTTTATGCCTTGAGAGAAACTTGAAATATGCCGCAGCAGAAAACTAGATACTCAAAGAAATCAATTTTTCGCTTTGATACTTCTTGACCAACTTCAGTGTATGTTCAGTCACGGTGGTACATGTGCCGTAGCAGCTTACACTGAGTGCGCCAAAGACAAAAGCCATGAGAAAAACAAGCCGTCACACCTCTTGAACAAGTACGTCATTAGCAGTTATCACCATAAATTTGCTCCAGTGTATCGTATCTTGTGCAAGTAGATTCTGAGACACATGCAAGTAGATTCTTGATACATCTTATCAAACTATCATGTCCTGTGTGTGTGTGTGTGTGTGTGTGTGTGTGTGTGTGTGCGTGTGTTTGAAGTATCTGCGCGGGAAACCAGCGGTTGGTCCGAGAAAAAGGGAAAGAAAAAACAACAGAGAGAGAGAGACAGAGAGAGAGAGAGAGAGAGAGAGAGAGAGAGAGAGAGAGAGAGATGCGCGGGAAACACAATCGATGCGCGGGAAAACGACTGTTGGTCCGGAACACAGAGAGAGAGAGAGAGAGAGAGAGATTGATGGGAAAGAGGTGGAGAGAGATGGTGAGCTGGGTATCATTACCAGGTTTATCTGCATGTCCCCCAGTAAAGGGGTCATAGACAAGGTCCTGCTCTGTCTCTTCAGGATCAGGCTGCCACAAATAGGGGTGGCTACTACACCAAAAACCCGCAGTATGTCAGGCCGGACGGGTGGGAGTTTCACGGAGGGGACCCGAGTACCCGGACAACCCCTACCTCGATTCAATTGCACTTTACCTGCTGTACAAAATTAAGAAATTTCCAAATATGACAGAAAAAAAAATGACATCAGTATCATAAACAGCATTAGACAAGAACAAAACACAATCATCACGTTCACTGGAAGAAAACAAAATCAATTCTTGATTAGTATGATGGACCACAAGATAAGGATGAAATAAGACAAGGAATTAAATCAAGTAGATAAGATATTACATAGAAAAAAACACAGTTTATTTCAATACTGCATTACAAAGCATGTACAAGATCATTAGAAATAAGTTTGCTAAATGGAAATCGTAACATGTGTTTGAAAACGGTTCAACTTTCAATTCTGATCACAACGAAGAAAAAAACTTGATCGTCTACAAATGAACTGAACACGCATCCTAAAACAACCACAACAACGAAAACAACAACAACAACAACAACAATTACAGTAGTGTAATAATGAGAAGAAGAAGAACAACAACAACAACAACAACAAAAACAATAATGATAATGATGTATTATTATCATCATTATTATTGTATTCTTATTATCATTAATATCATTAGTAGAAGTAGTATTAGTATCATTGTTATTGTTATCATTATTATTATAATTATTACCATGCTGTTGTTATGGAAATGTCTACAGTGAAGCAACGGAACTGGTAAACGAATTTCAGTAATGCAATAACATCATGATCATCAGGTTTTGCGTCACTGCTCGTTGTTGTTGTTGTTGTTGTTGTTGTTGTTTTTCCTGTGCTCTTATTTTGTTGATTAATCGCATTCAAAATGCGGTTTTCAAAGTTGTCTGTTGATTCCATGTTTTCTTCGGAATATTTTCTCACAAAGGACCGTCGACGTGAAGCTGTGTAGCGCAAGCTGTGGACGGCCTCTGGGATTCACTGGCTGACATTTTAACGCAAAATGACATGACTGACTTGACCTGAACAACAAAGATAACAAACATCAAATAATCAAACCTCCTTCACTCAAAATAAGATGTAAAAGCAGTCATTTCAAACTTAACACACATATGTACAGACGCAGCTTTTCGGCAGCCCCTTCAACACTTTGAAGAGCACAACTTGTACAACTGAACTGGAGACTGTTTGCAGCAACAAACAGAATCGGAGGTCTGAAACATATTGATAGATTTAGTAAAGAAGAAGAAAATAATCCTGTTTCATGTATTAGGCTATATTGCTGTTTAACGGACGCACAAAATTAGTTTATACTTAACTTGGGTGCAAATTGATACTTAGGTGGAATTTTAGAAGACTGAAAACAGCGACATACATTACATGTAGCCTAATCAATGAGCTCACCGACAGACTCCTTTGTCACAATCATTTTGATGCATTAAACATCATAGCTGTGTAGACCGTTCCCGATGTATATGTCGTGCTCATTGTCTCTACAGATCACTCCCACATTGGGAACAGGAAGTAACAAATTCACACAGAGGCAAAACAAATGAACTCTACGCAGTCTTGACTTTGGATCACACTGAGGAACACATCAATCAAAACAACCTTCTGGTCACAGATATGCATGGTTGTTTCATGCGTGCCTCAGAACAGTTGATGCTTATTTTGAAAACAGCTTGGTTCCCAAAAGCACAGATCAGGAGAGATACTATACTTGTCCACGAATCGAGCACATCAACGGATACATATGTAAATCAGTTTGATGCATAAACACGTCTGTTTTGCTGGATACACCAAATCACTTTTTAGTCAAAATTGGCGCAGATTGGTACATCAGAGGCAATTGAATGGGGCAGAAAAAACGACACACAACCGACTCATTGAACATATAGACACACGTACAGCCAACAACCAGTTTGTGCATAAAAACACTCACGGCTCTGTAGTCCATTCCCAAACACGTACAGCCAACAACCAGTTTGTGCATAAAACACTCACGGCTCTGTAGTCCATTCCCAAACACATGTTATGGGAAAACGTGTCCATGGTCTTTTATCTCTATGTTGTCGATAACATCCTTTCAGGGCAATGGATAACGGGAAATAACTGCAAGATGATGTGAGCCTTTTTCTTCGTTTTCTAAGGTTGTCTCCCATGATCCCTCTGTGTGTGTGTGTGTGTGTGTGTGTGTGTGTGTGTGTGTGTGTGTGTGTGTGTGTGTGTGTGTGTGTGTGTGTGTGTGTGTGTGAGAGACAGAGAGAGAGAGAGTGTGTGTAAGTGTGATTGTGCGCGTGCTTATGTGTGTATGTGCGTGCTTGCGTGCGTGCGTGCGTCCGTGCGTGTGTGTGTGTGTGTGTGTGTGTGTGTGTGTGTGTGTGTGTGTGTGTGTGTGTGTGTGTAAGCGTGCGTGCGTGTGTGTGTGTGTGTGTGTGTGTGTGTGTGTGTGTGTGTGTGTGTGTGTGTGTGTGTGTGTGAGAGAGAGAGAGAGAGAGAGAGAGAGAGAGAGAGAGAGAGAGAGAGAAAAAGACACACATATGCCATAAACAAAAGTTAAAACTGTCTAACATTTGTTTTGTTGAGAAACACGCCTGACTGAAGACGCTACGTTTAACGACAAGGTTGATCTCCACACGGCCTAACAGCCATAGACACAGTGAACTGTTTTACATCCTCACCATGTCAGGGGCATGGTATGACGGGAAATAGTACCCACCCCGTACGTCCAGCACCTTTACCCCATCTGAACTGACTGAATGAGGTACCCGTTTACTGCGGGGTGGATAGTGAGGGGTCCAAGCCGCAATAATTTCAACCCTTGATTGGTTCTACTTTATGACAGGTCATCTCTACAACCGACTCTGTGTGTGTGTGTGTGTGTGTGTGTGTGTGTGTGGAGACTTTTCCCGACTATGCCTCACTGGGTCAGCCTGAAGTTCGGCAAAGCTCAATTGCAGAAAAGCACAACTGGATTGTCTAGAAACTAACCACCTAACTGTCCAGGAGCTGACCATCAGATTGTCCAGAAACTAACCACCTAACTGTCCAGGAGTGACCATCAGATTGTCCAGAAACTAACTACCACCTAACTGTCCAGGAGCTGACCATCAGATTGTCCAGAAACTAACCACCTGGCTGTCCAGGAGCTGACCATCAGATTGTCCAGAAACTAACCACCTGGCTGTCCAGGAGCTGGCCACTACGCTGTCCATGAACTTACCACTAGAGTAAGTTCAGACCCGATATAATCAGTCCTACCGGTGGATGATGATGATGCGAACACGTACAAGTGTGTGTGTGTGTGTGTGTGTGTGTGTGTGTGTGTGTGTGTGTGTGTGTGTGTGTGTGTGTGTGTGTGAGAGAGAGAGAGAGAGAAGAGAGAGAGAGAGAGAGTGCGTGTGTTGTACAGAAGTATCTGACCGCATGTCAGTTAGATACACACACATACGCACACGCACACACGCACACATACACACACACACACACACACACACACACACACACACACACACACACACACACACACACACACACACACACACAAGCTTACTATAGTTCAGAAATCCAAATAGCCAGCCATGCAATATAAAGGCACTGAAACTGAAAAAAAGAAGTTCATTTGTAGTT
>JADBJO010025922.1:0-2500 GCA_016801955.1 Conus betulinus | reverse complement strand
TTCCTGCACCCTGTTTGTGCACCGGAAAGACGGAGGATCTGGAGAAAGCGTGTGGGACACACTGGGAGCTCCTGCTCCCTTCTTCCCCTCCTCCTGTCCAACACCTGGTAGTGACGTCACATTCCAAGAACTGATGCGTCTTGTGACCCCCATAACACGTGACGGTGAGAACAGGATATGATGAGCTAGAGGGAAAGAATGTGACGTCGTCTTTTGGAGAGTTTGGTGTGGAGTTGTTTGCTGTTGTGAGAAAAAACAAAGAAAGTTTAGCGTTTTGCTTTGCTTTACCTTTCTAATGTACTAGCTGAAAATAAGAGACAACTCAAACAAAAATGGCAATGAAACAAACGGCAATGAAATACAGGGCATGATACGTTTATTGCTTTCTCATGGTCCTTGAGAAAAGACCATAAACTGGTATTTAGACTAAACGTTCTGCGTCCGGATGAAAAGAAAATTTAAAGAATGATCAAACAGATGTGTGTGTGTGTGTGTGTGTGTGTGTGTGTGTGTGTGTGTGTGTGTGTGTGTGTGTGTGTGTGTGAAGTGAAAAAATGCCGGCTCTGCATGTATTTATGGCCATAATCTCATTTGAGAGAGTTGATTGTGACGGGTAATGTACCTTGAATTTGGTAAAACTTCTGCCAAAGTTTTTTTTTTTATGTTGTTCCAATATTCTATGCATACTTTCCGACTGTGAATTTTCAGATACAATTGTTTGTCCTTTCCTGGCTTCATCGTTGTTTATTTATCTACAATTGAAGTATTTCCATTCCTATTGATTGTATTATCATCCACATTACCATGACATTTTCTTTTCTTACTCCCTTCAATCTGAACTTACTTGCTAGTCTGTAAAGAGCTTTGTATGCTCATCATTATTCGCGTTATTGTTTTTTTTTTTTTTTAATAGAGCATTGCCTATATCAAATTTGATACAAGACCGTAACCCTTCGATGAAAGGAGATTGACTTACAGTTGGACATCTCAATGTCAACCATGTAGTTACTGTAATTACCGAAAACAGCATTAGCCATGTCTAATTCGGGGAGAAACTTAAACGTGCTTTGATTTTCGGAATCACATCTGTCGAACCTCATATCTAACCACGACATTGCACTTCTGGGCTGTAATATTGTTCGTAGAGATCCTAAACAAAGCGTTGAAAACTAGTGTTCTTGTATATCGTCCTCAGTCCATAAAATCAAGGGGAAAGATTTTTTAGAACAATATAAGATAGAAACAAATCTGAATTGAAATCCAGTTAAAATTTGATAAGCCAATACAATGTGACTATGTCATTGTCATTTCGTCTCACACACTTAATAAAAAACTGCTATAAGCTTCCCTGAGATTTTTGAAACACTGACAGATCATTTCTATGTTACAAATCCAGATGCGGTACTCAGGACAAGAGCTCCTGTTTGTGGATGCGGTGTTCACTTCCCAATTTGTTGCACCTGGTCAAAAAGGCTATAAAAATTCCAAGCTTGAACCAGAAAACGATTATGTTTAGAAAACTTTTTCAAAATTTGATAGTAACACATTTCTCTCAGACCTTTTAAATTCACCTTTAAATGAGATGTGTCAATATGTAGAACCCAATCAGGCTTCAGAGGTATGATACTCCATTTCTATAGTGTATACAGCAAACATGGCCCACTCCAAACCAAGGAGTCAAACATTAGATACAACCTTCTTGGCTAACAAATGCGATAAAGAACATTATTTACCAAAGTGAATACTTGTTAAATGTGGACTTCAGGAAGAATATAAAAAGGGCAAGGAATCAAGTGATATTTCGCATTAGAGCAGAAAAAAAAACATTTTAAAAACTTATTTAATGAAAAGAAAGATGGAAAAATATGTAGGGAAAGCCATCCATGGATTAACAAATAGAAATATTACTCTCTGTACAAGTAATTGCAGAAACTCTGCCTTACACTTACAGTCTCTCTATAGACAATGCTTTTCAGATACCTTTACAAAGTTTACCAAAACACAAATCAGGAAACACAACTTATCCATCAAATTATAATTCTTTTTTTTCTGTTCTTCCTAATCCATTAGAAATGCACATTAATAGGTATATCCATTCCCATGCAGTTAAATGTGATTTAATCCACCCAAATCAAACGTGATTTAGCGAAAAACCATGCGTGCCACACGGTGCTTACTAAACCACAAGATAGAGGGCCCTTAAAGATGAATAAGAGCAATACTTAGAAATTCTTTTTTTTTTTTTTTTTTTTTTTAATTTCATTAAAACCTTCGACCTCATAAGTCATTAACTTTTGCGCAGAACACTGGCATTTTATAACTTATAATTCAAAAACACTGAAATTTATTTCATCTTTCCTTCAAACAGACAATGAATTGTATCCGTAAATATATGCAAATTTTTTTTTTTTCCCCAATAAAGTAGAAGTACCACAAGGTTAAGTATTAGGTTCTCTGTTGTTTTAATTTACATTAATGGTCTGCCATTGTACTTCAACAA
>JADBJO010025921.1:12500-23158 GCA_016801955.1 Conus betulinus | reverse complement strand
TCATTCCTGATCTCTGTTCTGAACAGTGATGACCAACATGTCAGAATGGTAGCGCGCAACAGTTTCCATCTCCACATGGAAAAAAGAGAAAAGTGCCTCACGCAGATCCAGACGACAGCAATTTTGGAGGATATGCCACAGACTCCGAAGGGAAGTTAAGGAAAGGCAGTAAGGTCAACACTGTCACGGTCTTCCTTCGTTGAGCTCCATGAGCTGTGTGTGTGCGACTGGATCTAAGGCTGGAATTCGATGAAAACAGCGACAGTTTCGGAGTAGTACTCCCACTACTCCCAGCTTTCTGAGGATGGAGTAGTTCAAATGCGCTACAGTAATTCTAAACAATTGTACAGCGCAATCAAAAGAATGCAAATGGACAAAGATACGCACCATTTTCAGCAGCTGCAACAACAAGGGAGAATCATCCGGGTTGCAATTCCGGATGCGGCAAATGGCCCACTCCATAGGACACCTCACCAACACCAACGTCAATTGACCAAAATAACCAGGTTCATCAACAAGGGACGTCTACAGCTGCTGGAGACCAAATGCAGCAGTGAACAACATCTACTATCCTGACACTTACCGAGAGAGAGTGTGCTTGCTGTGCGGGTTTCGTTCTGACACAAACTCCCATGCCTTGAATGGATGTCGTCAACTGAGGGGCCCTCTACACACAAAGACACGACAGATGCGTTGAGATCATCAGAAAGGAGCTACAGAAATGCATTGCGACGGATTTTGTGGATGTTTTTCAAAAATAGGCCTGTCTCTATAAACGGTGTTGAAGATCTACCAGGGCTGAAACCTGATCTATGCTTCATCGACCATCGAAACTCGGTGGCATTCGTCATCGAGGTTTTCAAACCCATTTGACACATTCATACAAAACATGCTATGAGGGCAAATTTCAAAAGTACATGCCTCTTTGCTATGCTCTTAGTGATGCCGGATTTAGCACGAAAGTGGTTGTTCTTGTAATAGGTCACTAGGCATAGTTCATAAAAGAGTGGTTTCAGGACTTTCAATGTTAGGACTGCCCATAACAAAATGTAAACAAACTCGCAAAATACTTGAGCATGTCTGTCATGATTGGGTCAAGGCGTGTTTGGTCAAGGCGGAATCACCTCATGAACCAGCATTGAAACTGACAGATGTTGACTTTCAAACTGTGCTTTAAATAGTATCAGCTGACTAAAGCACTGACAGACAAAAAGAATTGGAACCCAGCCGGAGAGAGAGAGAAAGGACGTGGGGACAGAGAGAGAGAAAGAGGGGGGAGAGGGGGGGGGGGGGGGGAAGGGGGGGGGGGGGGGGGGGGGAGAGAGAGAGGGGAGAGAGAGGAGAGAGAGAGAGAGAGAGAGAGAGGAGAGAGAGAGAGAGAGAGAGAGAGGAGAGAGAGACGAGAGAAGAGGAGAGAGGAGAGAGAGAGAGAGAGAGTATGTGAAAGATAACGTTTATCGATGCGCCTGCAATCTGGACTACTGTGCATTGTTGTTGTTGATTGACAAGTTGATGCATTAAAGTAATTGATATGTATGTATGCGTGGGTTTCGGGTGATAAACTGGTTTCGTGATGCGAGGGTGGGAGAGCGGATGGATATGAAGAGGGGAGGGGGGGAAGTGGGGGAGTGGGGGAGGGGGGGGGGGGGGGGGGGGGAGGAGGGGGGCAATTGATTGACGGGGCATAGGATGGCAGGACGGGGGAAGGGTAAAGAGGGGAGGAGATTATGGAGAATCAGGCAAGAAAGGGAGGTGGAAGAGAGGTACTCTCTTTATGTGTGTGTGTGTGTGTGTGTGTGTGTGTGGTGTGTGTGTGTGTGTGTGTGTGTGTGTCTGTATTGTGTGTGTGCTTGTGCGCGCGCGCACGCGCGTGTGTGTGTATGAGTTTTTCTTTGTGTGTGTGTGTGTATGAGTTTTTCTCTCTGTGTGTGTGTGTGTGGTGTGTGTGTGTGTGTGTGTGTGTGTGGTGTGTGTGTGTGTGTGCGTGTCAAGTCAAGTCAAGTCAAGTCAAGGTAATTAACCGATCGATATCTTCGTCCTGACTGAGAAAGGTCATACTGATTTGCAAGACGTGGGTCTCTGGTCACACGTAATCTTCTTCGCTTTACAACTAACACGGCACCTATATAGCTCACTCAGACTTTTTGTCTCTCACCAACGATTTTTTTTTCTCCCACGTTCACCACTTTCTCAAGCACATTTCTGCTCTTCACAGTCAACCCACCATACCAACACATAAATGAGAAAGTTAGAACAGATTCCAAGAAGCATGAATAAAATGTCCGAAGAATGTCAGTATTCACATGAAATGATCGCAGCTTGCGAAGACAATATAATCTGGTTTGACATTTTTTGTGGACATACTCAACATGGGATTTAAAATTCAGCTTATTATCTATAAAAGTTCCTAAATATTTGTATGATTCAACACGTTCTACTTCAGCACCTTTGATAAAAAGTGGTGGTGGTACAGCTTTTGGATTCTTTCTAAAATCAATCAACATTTCTTTCGTTTTTGTTACATTCAGATCAAGATAGTTATGATCGCACCAGTCAACAAATCTTTGAACCTCCTTGAAGTAAACAGAATCAGAGTAAAATCAATTATCCAAAGAATGAGCTTGTTACCCACATTTATGTTAATGAGTTTCTTTGCCATCAGATGTGGTTGTATGGTGTTGAATGCTGATGAGAAATCAATAAAGAGAATGCGTACAAAGGAGGCAGGTTTTTTCGAGGTGTGTGAAAAAAAGCATGATGGAGAAGTGGTGTGAGTGTGGCATCATCTGTTGATCTGTTCTGTTGGTATGCGAACTGAAACGGGTCTTGGTACTGTGTAGTATCTTTTAAAACATAACTGAGGACAATTCTTTCAAGACATTTCATTGCAACAGATGTGAGGGCAACTGGTCGGTAATCATTTAAACAGCTTGGGTTGCGTTTTTTGGGAACAGGACATACAGTGGCATTTTTCCATAAAACAGGAATTATACATTCTCTAAGTGACCAGGTAAACAAACGACTGTAAACATAGGAGAGCTGAGAAGCACACACCTTCAACAATTTTCCACAGATATTATCAGGGCCTTGCCTTTCTCACATTTAAACGTTTGAAAAACAACTGAACATCATTTTCCTCAATCACAACAGAATCACTTCCATCAACATCGTTTTTACATTGCTTTGGAGTTCTTCCTTCACTTCTTTAATTCTTTACTAAAATCTTTATCATCAAATCTACAGTAAAAATCGTTCAGCTTTTCTGCAAATTGCTTCTGTTCTTTTGCTGTTTTTTGTTACTAATATTTTGGTTTGAACATTTTTCCTGAACCTGATTAAAACCTTTATTCCTTTCATGCATCTCGCATATTTCCATTCTGGAACATGTTTTCAACTTTTCTCTTGTAAGCTCTCTTTGATTCTTCAATCTCCGTTTGCAGTTTCTTTTGTACAACCTTACGATCGCTTTTATTGCCTGATTGAAAAGCTCTTTTTTTCTCATTTAGAGTTATTTTCAGAGATTTTGTAACCCAAGGTTTGTTTGTTGGGAAATATTTTGATAGTTTTAGTAGGTACAATCATGTGTTCACAGAAAGAAATGTAGCTGGAATAACATCGGTGGCTTCGTTAATGTCAAAACTAGAATTCAAAAACAAATTCCAATCTGTACATTCAAAACAAGCCTGTAATTCATCAACACTTTCTTGTGTCCAACACTGCACTTGCTTTTTAGTGATAGGTTGTGTTTTCACTTTTGGTCTGTAAGCTGGCAAAGAGATATGAATGGCATTGTGATCAGACTGACCAACAGGGGGGAGCTGAACACACTTGTATGCAGATGGTATATTACAGTAGCATAAATTTGATGTGTCGGGCATACACATGGGGAAAAAAATCTCTAAAAACAACATGATACCCCCCCCCTCATCACGACATTACACACCCCTCCCCACCCCCTTGATTCTCTGTCACGCGCTTGTCTCTGTCCTTCTCAGTGGCACACCAAATCCGTCCAAAGCTAAAATGTCACTGTTATTTCTCTCGCCAGCCAGGTTCAGAAAAAACAGAAATTCGCATTCTAAATTCGATTAAAAAACGACCGGACGCTTGCTTGCAGTTCATCAAAAATATTGTCTGTGAAACAACTGGTTACTGATCGATCGGAAGTTACACGGATAAAAACGATTGAGGGAGGGGGGTGTAGACTACAGTTATCTTCAAAAAAACAAACACCGGGAACTACCCTCTCTGTCCTCTCTCCACCTTGCTGATTGATTCGTCTGTCTGGTTTGCTTTACTTGAAAAAAAAACTTGAAACTTTTTTTGCTTGATAAAATGTCTGGGGAAATGGAAAAAAAAAAAAAAAAATTAACAAATGGAGTGAAATGGGAGTGGAAACAAAAAAAAAACTGATGCTTAAGTGTCTGAATTTTAAAAGTGTTGGTGTTTTGTTTGTCAGGGTAAATAAAAAAATACAGGAATGGTGAAAGGTCCCGAATGTTGGAATAAAGAATGGACGAAAACTGACAATATCCACCAAATTCAAAAAAAACAGTATTATAACATATATAGATATATATATATAGATATTATATATAAAAAAAAAAAAAAAAAAAAAAAAAAAAAAAAAAAAACAAAAAAAAGTGTGTGTGTTGGGGAGAGACCCCCCCCCCCCCCCCCCCCGCCCCCCACCCCCCCCCCCCCCCCCCCCCCCCCTCCCCCCCCCCCCAAAAACCGCAAACACCCCCCCCCCCCCCCCCCCCCCCCCCCCCCCCTCCCCCCCCCCCACCCCCCCCCCCCGAACTCCCCCCCCGAACACCACCCCCCCCAACCCCAACCCCCACCCCCCCCCCCACCCAAAAGCCCCCCCCCCCCCCCCCACGCCCACGCCCCCACCGACCCACGCCAGCCCACTCGCACCCCCCCACCCCCCCCACACCCCACCCCCCCCCCCCCCACCCACGCAAAACCCACCACCACCCACCCCCCCCCCCCGAACGCCCACACCAACCACCCCACAGAACCGACCCCCCCGACCCGCCCAGACCCACACCCCCCCCCCCTCCCCCCCCCCCCCGCCAAGCCCCCCCCCCCCCACGCCCCACACAGCCCCCCCCCCCCCACGCCCGGAGAACAAAAAAAATGCAACAGACGGAATCCCCGCGGAACCTTAACCATCAAGGGAGACCGCCCGCCACCCCCGCCACCCCACCCCCCCCCCCCCCCCCCCCCCCCCCAACGCCCACGCCCCCCCCACCACCCCCCCCGCCGCATCACACACACCCAGCGCGCATGTGCGGCCACAACATTAATGAGGAGCGAGTGAGCTTTTGGCACCCACTCCATCCCATTCCCCATCATCCTTTCCTCTCCCGTCCCGTCCAACCCCCCCCTCTCATCCTCGTCCATTCCATCCACCCACGCACAGCTAAACCCCCCCCCCCGACAATACCCCCCCCCCCGTGCCCCCCCCCACACACACACACACACACTTCGCCTTCTCCCAGCCTTCCCCTCCACGAAAACAACACAGAGCATCCTTATCTTACCTCAGGATCGGCGCTCGTAAAGGTGTTAAAATAATTAAAAGGAAAAAAACCCTGTAATGTTTGAGTAACTATACACAAGTTGGCCGGTGATAGTGCGACGTGGGAGGAGGGTGCATGACGTTGTCTGTGTTTCGGGGGTTCGTCTGTTTGTCTGTCTGTCTGGTGTCAAAGGTCAACCTGGGTCGTCGTCAGTGGGTGGGGTCATTCCTTGAAAGACGAGAGAGTGGGGTAAGGAGAGGAGTGGGGTCTGGCTTTCTTTCGAGGGTCTGTAGCTGTGTTGTCGCCGACCAGAATTTGGGGCAGCCTCAATGTTCACATTGTCCGCCAACCAGAATTTGGGACAGGCTGCAGTGCCACATTGTCCGCCAACCAGAATTTTTGGGCAGGCTGCAGTGCCCACATTGTCCGCCGACCAGAATTTTGGGCAGGCTGCAGTGCCCACATTGTCCGCCAACCAGAATTTTGGGCAGGCTGCAGTGCCCACATTGTCCGACGACCAGAGATTTGGGCAGGCTGCAGTGCCCACATTGTCCGCTGACCAGAATTTTGGGCAGCCCTCAGTGTCCACATTGTCGCCAAACTTGGTATTGTTCGCCGGCACACTCATCATCCTTAAAAGAAAATTCAACTTTACATAATACTTTGTGAATTAATAGTTTAAATTCCAAGGTCACTGACCCGAGCGGGACAGGGAGGTGTAAAAAAAGAAACACATTGCATTTCATTTTCCTTAGCTTAATTACACTAGCGGACATATCAGTTCGTTTCCCTTTCAGGAGCGCTGTATCTAAACGATGACACCCAATGTCAGAGAACCTACCAAAACTCAATCAATGCCATCTTAACATTAGGCCTACCTATCACATGGTTATTCTAAGTATATGATTAAATCATATGAGTTGTTTTAGGAGAAAGTTTGTATGTGCACAATCGGTCGCTGATGCTGATATGGTCATACCAGTTTTTGCCATTTCCAGTTCACCAATTGTTGTGTAAAAACATTTAAGAAATCCTGATATACTTTCAAAAAGCCTAGTTGTCCATTCTAACGCAAAAAAATATGGAATTTCCGCACTGACGAACCTGGTACAACTCGATGTCTTCTCGCCATTACAATCTAAATTTCGCAACATGTTAATAAGCTTTAAATCGTATCTGGTTTCCTTCCATTGTGATGATTTCAGTACTATGTTCACCCGATATTTCGAGAGCGAGAGGAGAGAGGAGAGGAGAGGAGGAAAGAGGAGAGGAGAGCCGGAGAGGAGACGAGAGGGGGAGCAAGAGGCAGCCAGACAGGACAGACGTCAGCGGACTTGGGCGATTGATAAGGAACCCAACCGAGGCACCCTCTGGTCCCTTACCTCATCGACAACAACCGCCTTCCTGCAAGCAAAAGCAAGGATTGAGACCACAGACTTGACCTTCCAAGGGAGACAAGTGAACATCATATCAAGGCAAGGGAGAGGAGGAATATCATAAATGATTAAGGGCAATGGGCCGGCACTTCAAAATAAAAGCAATACACCCACTCTTCATCATTAAAAGATAAATCTCAGCTTTGACATGTTATTTCTTGTCTATCATCATTTTACCGCCATTAATCATATTACCCGGAGACCTGAAACCCCCAAATCTGGATTCTGATAGTATAAACAAAGTGACTTAACGATTTAATGAGGGAAACCGGAACTTTCCTACCAGGGTGATTGTTGATGAGGGCATTCGCGTCTGTATTTATCTCATCGAGAATATCCCTAGAAAAAAGGACAAAGGAGGAATGAGCAGCACCCGGCCTCCCCCTACGCTCCAGCGGACAGGAAAAGCGGTGACTATGACTGGCACGCACGGAGACGACAGCTACAAAAGCATGTACTGGCATGGGGAAAAAAGTAACAGTGCCGCGAGCACAGCACGTTGGGAAGTCATCATGACAAGGTAGTTGGGCAACGGCACCTGCGCGGGATACGCACATCAATCAAATATGCAGTATCTGCATGGTGTGTGCGCTGCGCAGTCGAAAAACTGCAGAGAAGGCCGCTCAAGCTCAGCTTTGCAGAAGTCACTCCACGAAAACCACCCCCCACCCCCAGGCGATAACGCCCGCGAGATAGAGATGACATGGGGAAGGTGTCATGGGCGGGGGGTCAGTTATTATTTTGGCGGGGGGGGGGGTCTTCATGGTTTGAGTGTGAGAGAGCGCAGAGAGTACGGGAGAGAGAGGGAGTTGAGAGGGAGGTAGGGAGGGGAGAGGGACAGCTTAGAGACTGAGGAGGGATTTGGGAGCGTGTGAGAGAGGGGAGAGCAAGGAGAGAGCGGAGGAGAGAGAGGATCAGAGATAGAGCGGAGGAGAGGAGAGAGAGAGAGAAGGAGAGAGATACAAACGTCTTTATTTACAAGGGATAATAGATTAGCACTGTTTGCTTTTTCACATCCAGTCCTCGCCCTGAGTAGGGACAAACAATGCAAAATATGTCAAGGCAATTAGTGTAGAAGCATGCAAAAGGCGATTACAATAAGATGGAAATAAAGAATAAAAATTAGATGAGAGAGAGAGAGACGAGAGAGAGAGAGAGAGAGAGAAGAGAGAGGAGAGAGAGAGAGAGGAGATGAGAGAGAGAGAGAGACTCGCCCACTCCGTACCCCCACCTCATCACCTCATGAACAGCTCGGATCTCATGGTCGTGCTAATAGGGTGGAAGCAGTCTAGGTAACCCCCACCACCCTTCTGCCCACTCCCACCCCCACACTTCATCTACCCGACTTCCTTCAAAGCAAGTTAAGGATGAAAACCCAAGACCTTAACTTCCAAGGAGGATTACATAATCTTATATTAAGGCAACCCCCCCCCCCCCTCCCCCGCTGTCTGATGAAAGAACTACACACCCTTCATCACTGAAAGATAATTCAAACGTCCATCTGATCTATATGCACATGAAATTTGTGATGGTGAATTATATCCCTTGAGCCTTTAAAAAATATCTCTAAAAACTTATGAAAAACATTTTAGGAGGGAATGGGAGCTCTCCTGCCAGGATGCTTGTTGACTTATTTTACACATCTTTACCATCTGTTCTCTTGTTGATCGATAACTTGTGTTAGACCCCTGCCTCTGAACTTGCTCGGTGTAGAAAGGAATGCACACACCGTGGAGAGGTCAAGCCTGTTTTGCGTTGTAACAAAAAAAAAGAAAAAAAAAAAAAAAAAAAAAAAAAAAAAAAAAGAAGAGATTGTTGTTGAAGACAGAACAATCTGGGTTTCGTGTTCCAGTTCAGGTGAGCGTAGAATGTAGACGTAGATCGAAGTCCAAATTACAGTTTTCATAGTTCGTTTAAATTCTTCCAGATATGTCAGTCTTCCGTGTTCCCGTTCAGGTGAGAGTAGAATGTGGACGTAGATTGAAGTCCAGGTTACAGTTTTCGTAGTTCGTTTAAAATCTTCCAGATATGTCAGTCTTTGAAATGGATTGAATCAAACCCGTCTGCCTGACGCGATGTGAGTAACTGTGGTATAAAAGTCTGTGGTAGTTTCTTGGTTCATTGTTAAATTTCTGATCTCCAGTCTCATGCATTTAGCACAGAACTAAACAGTCTCTTGATATGTGGTCTTTTCTTTCAAATTGATAATGTATGTTTTATCACAGATATTTCAAAAATAAGTAAGAATGTAAAGCATGGAGACAGAATCGTAAACACCCACGGACACGCGTGCCGTCACTCACACATATGCACACACGCACACACACACACACACACACACACACACACACACACACACACACACAGAGTTTCATATAATACTTTTGAAATATTATGTCCTGAAAACGACATTTGTATTGGATTTTGATCTCATAAGACGTAGTAAATTTTCAATAGATAGTGTGTGTGAGTGCGTGAGCTCGTGCGTGCGCGCGCGCGTGTGTGTGTGTGTGTATACATGCGTGCGTGCGTGTGGATGTGTGTGTGTGTGTGTGTGTGTGTGTGTGTGTGTGTGTGTGTTTGCGCGCGCGCGTGCGTGTGAACGTGAACGAGCACATGAGTGTGCACACAAAAACATGCATTCACGTGCAAGCATAAAGATGCGTGTATGTATGTATCGTACGCGGATTTAATCCTAGTACCCAGCGTGTTACTCATCTGTCATTGGTGCAACGTGGCAGGGTTCATGGTCACATATGCAACATGTTATCATTATTTCTCAACAACACGTGATTGTTATCAGTTTTGGTCAGAATGCTTATTGCCTGAAGGGGGAGGCGGGGGGGGGGGGGGGGGCACGGAGCAGCAGGAGGAGGAGGAGGAGGTGGTGGAGAGAGAGAGAGAGAGAGAGAGAGAGAGAGAGAGAATGTGTGTATGTATGCATGCATGCATGCATGGGTGTGTACGTGCATGCGCACGTGTGCGTGTTTGTGTGTGTGTGAAAGCGCAGCTCTCTGTATGTGGATCTGCGCATGGGTGATGGGCCTAAAACAAACAAACGTCTAACACACTGACCTGAAACCCACACCTAACAGTAATAAACTGGAGATTGACACCTCCATCAAACCTTCAAGATCTGCCTTCCACTTACCTGGGCCAGTCCCACCACCCACCCCTCTCGTCTTCCTCCTGTATCTCTCTACCTAACCCCCCCCCCCTCCTGGGACCCATACCCACCCCCACCCACCCCTATCCCCCCACCGTCGAGCTGTCCTATTTCCGTCCTCCTCTCCGGCATGAAAATACACTGAGAAGCCGAGGCTCCCCACATCCTTATCTTGGCCACATCAAGGACGGGTGTAACGCGCTCAAGCAGTTGAGGTGAGAGGTCATAAACTGACCGATGCCGCCAACATCTTCTCAAGGAGCTGGGGAGGGACAGGATGGAGGGGGCTTAATGGCTTTGTGTTTTAGGAGTTTGTCTGTCTGCCTGTCTGCCTGTCTGTCTGTCTGTCTGTCTGGACATCAAAGGTCAACCGGGGGCCATTAAAAACAGGTCACGCCTCGAAAGAGAGGGTGGAAAGGAATGGAATCTGGTTTCCTTCAGTAGGTAGGGGGGGTTAGGGTAGGAGGAGGGGGGGGGGGGACGGGGAAGGGAGGGTGGAGGGGAGGAGTCTGTGCGTCTTTTGACGTC
>JADBJO010025920.1:10000-23160 GCA_016801955.1 Conus betulinus | reverse complement strand
AAGCATGAATGTAGGCCTTTGTATGAGTATGTACTGTATGTATTTGTATATTGTCTAAACTGAACAATACACATATCAATAATCTTAAATGCAACAATTAGTGGGAAAAAACTAACATATAGCAAGGAAACACAAATCCTGCACTATCTTAAACAACATGAGTTAGCTCAAAACTATCTAAATAAAAACCCCAATCGGAAAGTGTTAGTGTGTGTGTGTGTGTGTGTGTGTGTGTGTGTGTGTGTGTGTGTGTGTGTGCGTGCATGCGTGCGTGCGTGCGCGTGTGCGTGCGTGTGTGCGTGCGTGTGTGTGTGTGTGTGTGTGTGTGTGCTGTGCGTGTGTGTGTGTGTGTGTGTGTGTGTGTGTGTGTGTGTGTGTGTGTGTGATATTCCAGAATTGCATACGATTTCACATTCGATGACGCTGCCGGAAAAAATGGGCTGCGATGTATTTTCCTTTGATCCCAGGTATGTTTGTGAGAAGAGTGATGACAACAACACAACACGACACAAGACTGAACAAAACGAACTAACAACACCGAAAGAAATAGAAGCATGTCCTGGTCAATGCAAACCATGGTTTGTGATGTCTTCAACTGATCAAACACACACACACACACACACACACACACACACACACACACACACAATCTCCCCTATTTGAATTGTCTATCATCTCGACGTTCCCGCTCATTTTTGACCTTACAGTGAGTGGATAAAGAGGTTTCAGAAGGGGGGATGCCACATAAACAGCCTACCACACTCGCAGAATCATTCCTTTGGTCGTGGACAGTATATCAATAAACTGAATAACCAGGAGTGTTTCTCCACATGCACATACAACAAACACGTTTCAGTGCGCACTTCTTTTTTTTTTTATATAGATTTTGTTGGCCAAGAGTTCCAGAGCATTGTATGCATTATACTTGTGATATATGTGGAAGAAGCAAAATTGTTAACTGGCAATGTGTCCTAATTATTCGAATCTTAAATAGAACACATTCATTATGATATTGAATATCACTGAATTTAAAAAAAAAGTGGCCTAAAACTTTTATGGATGGTTTGCTCACCATTCCATATCACTTTTGTTTTAGGTTCTGAAAGAACGGTAATTGGCGTTGTGCTGAAGCCTTGCTGATTTCCGATTTTCTATTACACTAAGCGACGTCGGATTAAAGGGAAAGTACACAGCCATTGATATCGACTATTTTCCTAAACAAAGTTCTTTCCCTTACACCGTAGAGTATGGATAAATTCCGTCCTTTTTCAGTGTTGTTTTGAAACAGGTGGAAGGTTGATTTTGTTTACACAAAACAGCGGCGTGCTGGCCGTACTCATTGCATTTCACAGTGTGCAGAGCAACAGAAGAACTCACACTGTTTCACTGGATTCAGGAAACTGTACTGTGTGGATTAATTACAAAATAAACTAGACCTATGCCAGGAGATTGCAGTTCAATTGAAATTATTACAAACCTATTGAGGAAGTTACCTTGAGAATTCGTGCAGGCAGTGCTGCAGGTAACTTTCAGAGCTGTATGGCCACTAGACGTATGCCTTTAGGGAGGGACAGAAAAACTGATTATAACTGCAGACACTTTATTGGGAGGGATGTAACTCCTACATCCACAATAGGCTTGTAATAATTTCAATTAAACTGCAACCTCCTAGCGTTCGTCTAGCTTAATTTTCAAATGATCACTCGCCTATTGCTCCCGGAAGGTAAGCTACGTTGAGACTTTGGAGAAAGTAAGGATAGTGGCCACCATAAACAACATCACAGGCCAGACATGTAATGCCACACACATTTATTTAGGCCTACAATGACCCTTCATTTCATTTACAGTTCACATAGCCATCAAGTACTTCCTGGCTGAAACTGGCATTGCTTTGTCTCCTACAGTAGAGAATGTCTTTAGACAATGTCTGTTCATTTGTCTAGCCCGCTGCTTTCAAAATTGTTTTCGATGAAACTCCGGCTTGGGCGGTCGCACTGCAGCTTGCAGCCCTGGTGGAGTGTGTTGAGTCCTGGTTAGTGTCAATGCCTGAGTGCGATAGCATCTCTTTCACCCATCGCCTGAATGTCTGCTTTCCCACAGGTGCTTGAGGTTTGGTGTGACTGATGAATAGGTGCTGTTGGCGACTGTCTCTGAGAGCCTTAGCTGTGTCAATATATTGTTTTAAGTGTTTCACTGGACAAGAGTTTCACTCTTTGCGAATGCTCTAATCTCTGCTGGTTCAGTATGTTTCCCTGGCTTTGTTGTTTTCAGTACACACGGAAATTGTTACATACATTCACAATCAAACATCTTTACATCCTTTGTTTTCATAGAGTGTAAAGCATGACCTCTTTGTCTTGTAACTAAAGCTAAAAAACATGCAAGTTTTCAAAGTCAACTAATCAATGGGAGACAAGCGATCTAAATAATGAAGTACAGTATTTACATCCCAAGTGTCCTACATTTAGGTAAGGAAGGCCTATTTTCAAATGCTCCTTTCACAAGTTTGCAAATAAGTGGGAGACTGACTATTGAAAATCCATTCACTAATGCAGAGAGGCGGACAAAGCGCAGCATGCAGTTCGGGCAAGAAAAGTTTGCTGCCTGCACGATGTCCGGAATATCACGTGGGATACTATTTTCGGCAGCGTATTGACTCCACTTGGCAATGCAGGTGTTGCACACTTCGCACGTGTGTGGGCGCCAAGAAACTGACGTTTAGCGCAGCTGTCTGGTTGGAACATCCTTCCCTCTGGCACCGCTTGCGGATACTTCACATAGCATCAGTTGAAGGCGGGGAAGGAGGCAGTGGGCTCTCTCTTGCTGCGTGGGGAGGGAGAGGATGGTGTCTCGTGTTGGTAGAAGTACTGGGACTTGTGTCAGCAGCTGTGTCAGTAGAAGCCACCAAACTTGTGTTGGCCAGCAGGACACCACTACAACCCCCATCGCTCGCTCTCTCTTCACCTTGCCCAACACTGCCGTGATTGTGCTAAAATGGGGAAAGGCATAAAGGTCCAGGTTACTCCAAGGGAGAGAAAATGCATCTACTGCACAGGCGCTTGGGTCAGGTCTGTATGAAACATAGCGCTGCATTTGGTTGTTCAACCTACAGGGAAACAGATCAATGTCAGGATTCATCTGTAATTGTATCAATGCTTTGTGAAGCTTCTTTGTGTTCAGCTTCTATTCTGCATCCAGGTTTATTTTCCTTGACTCCTCATCTACTGCTGTGTTTCCTTGCCTGGAATATAAGCTGCACTCAACCATACATGATTGCCAATACACCAGTTCCACATAATATGTGTCATCAAATTACATGAATCAGAATGACTTGTTCCCATAGGATTGATACATGCAACAGCAGTTGTGTTGTCTATCATGATACGGACATGTCGCCCATAAACCTGATTTAGGAAACATTTCAAAACAAAAAATGCTCCCTGAGTTCAAGATGGTTGATGTGAAATTCTTTTTTTCTTCTGGCAGCCATTTTCCCCCAGATTTTGACTCTTCACATGCACAACCCCATCCAGTTTTGATGCATTCGAGGTCAGGGTGACATCAGGCTCTTTTTGGTGAATAAATTATAACCAGTCTCAATGTGTTGATCCACCAGTTCAGTTCTCTTTTGGCAAGAGGCGACAATGTCATGTGTCTGTCAAAATTCCTGCATTCAGCAACAGAGCTGTCTTTTTCTCTTTCTCCAGCTGTCTATAGTGAAGTGGTCCATACATCACTGCTGGAAAGGAAGCCACTATCTTCCCACTCACTCTCGCCACTTCCCTGATACTCACTGTATCTTTCTTGACAGCTGACAGCAAGAAGAAACCATGTTTGTTACTCTCTCAGGTGTTAAAGTCACGGTCACTGACTCAGAGTCAATGATAACTACAAGATACTGAATGCGACGTGTGGGTTCAAGTACTGATTTTGGGGGCTGGATGATAAATCCCAGAGACCTCAAAACTTTCATTGTGTTAAATGATATATTAGAGGCGCGTGACATTCTCGTCCCTGCAAGCAAAAGTGAATCATCCAAAAATACTAAGGAACGATGATGCCCCCCCCCCCCCCCCCCCCCCCCCCCCCCCCCCCCCTCAAGGTGGCAAACACAGGTTTTAACAGCGTGGTGAATTTATGTGGTGCAAGTGCCAGTCCATTAGGCAGACAGTTAAACTGCCAAAGCTGGCCATCCCACTCAAATCTGAGAAATCTCATGTGTTCCTCTGAGACTGATACTGAGTAGTATGCATCCTTCAAGTCAATTGAAGCCATGAAGCAGTTTGAAATCACTAGTTTTAGTGCAGTATGTAAGGTTTCCATTTTAAGTGATAATAAACGATATCTTCCTTTAGTTTGTTTAAGTTCAGAATCATTCTGTGAGTTCCATCTTTCTTTGGAAGAACAAAAACCGGTGACACAAACTGCTCTGCTTCAGCCTGACACTTTGAAATTAAAACTTTTGGGCTAAGTTTCTGTATTTCTGTGTCAATACCTTTTTTTTCTGATGCATTCAACTCAGGCTGGAAAGTGTAATCTGTCTGATTTGGCCACAGTCAAATTGAAGGCTCACGCCTTGTACTTTTCTAAAATTTCAGGGTCTTTTGTCAAATTTGCCCACTCATCAACATATTGTGTAAGCCTGCCACCTTGAAAAAGTAAAGCCTCCTGTCTCATTTCACCCAGCAGATGAGGAGGGACAGTGTGTCTCACCTGGCCATCCAAGAGTGACACAGACTCTAGGCTTTCTTCTGGTAGAACTGTCTTCCATTTCTGTTCCCCTGGAAACTTCTTTTGATGGCCGTAAAGTTGTTGTCTCTGGCCTAACAAATGACGCTTTTCTTTGTTGTTGGCTTTCTGCCATAGTCTGTTGCGTTGTCTGTTGTGATAATTGGACTGACAACGACTTGGTCCTGCGCCACGTGACAATCTGTCCAGTTCTTTGATCTCCTTGATGGAAGCAGTCAGATTGTCTCCAAAGAGCTGACCAGTAATGGAGATACTCTCACGGCACCACCCTTTCAGCTGTCTGGGGAGATGGGGGTACAGGACCTGTCTGCGTTTTACTGACAGCTCGTGACACGCATGACCCAACAAGGCCAGAGCATCAGCGTTCTGATCAGTGACAGAGGCTTTGATGTCCACATCAGTTAACTTTTTCTTGCTGTATGCTTTGAGTATAGCCTGAGTGCTCTGTGCCAGTGCGGCTGTGACTTTGACAATGGCTCTGTGCACTGAAGCCATCTTAACATCAGCCTGTGTGACAGTGGCTGGTTAATCCTTCCAGATTTCTGTACCCACCTGAAGCTTGCGGCAGTTGTCTGGGCGTTGATATTTATGAAGCCTTTCTCTAAGTTTTGTGTCAGAAAGCTCGAGCTCAAATCTTTTATTCATGATCTCAGCCATTGAGTCAGCCACTGTCAGCTGTTTTCTCTTTGTTGTCAAAGTCTCTGGTTCTATCTCCCTCCACAAGTCATCATCGTGACATTCAAGAGAAATAGTATCTTCAGTATCGTCCTATATTTCTCCACCTGATCCTCATGGCTCAGAGTGGCGTTAGCAGTTTTCTTAACCGGCTGTTTATCTTTCTTGCACCTGTACTCGTCGCAGTCGGACCCCTGACCACGTTTCTTCTCCCTCCTCATCAGAAGAGAGCCGCGCCGTCTCTTAGTGCCACGCGATGCCTGGGATATGGCCAGGTCTTTGTCCGAGTTTTTGGCAGTCAACAGCTTATGAATAGCCTCTTCCAGTCTAGAAAATCTGTCATCAGTTGGACTGATGCGTGCATCAAGTCTCTCGACTTTATCCTCCTTATCAGTAGTTGTGACCTCCTCTTCATCCTCTGCCCCAGAATGACTGGCCATGATTAGCTAGGGTTATACCTCGTGTACTGCACACAGGCGGAATGGTACTGCCAAATCGCACACAGGCGAATAGGATAGTTGTGTATCGCACACAGGCGAACCGGATAGTTGTGCATCGCACACAGGTGAACAAGAAGGCTTCTCTCAGAGAAGCTATTATACCCAGTTAATTCAATCCAATGATATACCACTTTTTACGCAGCAAGGATCTACTACTCGTGAATGAAAAATGCTGCCAGTCACCTGCAATTTCTTGTGTACTATGCACACTGGTCTCATTCACTAGTACTTACGTTATCATTCATTCATGTACCTACTCATACTGGCACATCCGTTGCCTGCGAACGCCAGCGTCCAATTGCCTCAACGATGTGCGCGCCAATACCCAACGTAGCTTCCGTTCGGGGGAGCAACTGCGAGTGATAATAACATAATTCTTCCATGTTGATCACCTGGTGGATATTGCTCGCCTGATAAGGAAACTCTACCTGTTCTTCTACCTTTTTGTTGTTGAGAATTTAGAGGCATATTCTAACACGCACATGAAAAAAGAAAGCAAAACCACCACCACCACCCACCACCACCACAACCAAAAGAAGCATCTATGGAAGAAAACTGTTCCAAATTTGAAAGAAGAGGTAGTAAACTTTCAAATTGTATACAATTTGTATGTCATTTTGTGTAAATGTGTTGATTTTTTTAAAACGGCCAAAATGACCCGTCACAGCGTTATTACTTGGTCCATTTGCCTCTGTGTCCAAAGCTTTTTCCGAACTGGAGTTGAACATTTCTTATTTTGCGCTGCATTTATGTGAACTGTTGTGTGTGTGTGTGTGTGTGTGTGTGTGTGTGTGTGTGTGTGTGTCAGCATGGACACACCAGACCACAGGCACAGCCCTGAAGTGATGTTCTATCGGATGGGTTTGGGAGCAGAGGACAGTGACAATTTCGTGCCACGTTGAAATCAGTACGTGAAATTCAACACCACCTGGAAAGTCCGGACCCTGAAAAGCCTGGTGTCCATGTTTAATCATAGTGAGGTAAGGGCTTTCAAGTGTGTGTGTGTGTGTGTGTGTGTGTGTGTGTGTGTGTGTGTGTGAGAGAGAGAGAGAGAGAGAGAGAGAGAGAGAGAGAGAGAGAGAGAGAGAGAGAGAGAGAGAGAGAGAGAGAGAGAGAGAGAGAGAGCTACGCATGCTTTCTCCCCACTACTACAATGTTCAGCATGATACTGTTGGGTCAGTCAGTGGGAAGTTGCATCTCTTAGGAGATACACGTAAAGGCTGTTCTGTGTAAGTCTTAGCTGTTGACAGTGCTTGGGATATCAAACTTCAGAGCTGACTACTGTGACCGTTGGACATCGCTCGACCTCCCTTGCATCCATGAAAGGATCCTCAAACGAGAGGCTGGAATATTCTCCTCTACATTTCATATTGTATACGTAATGATTTTAGTTTTTCAGCAACTTATTTGCTTGCCACATTTCCTTTTTGTTTTAGTTTTCTACCCTTCGTTGGCTGATCTGGGGTGCTACATTGGATTCTGCTCTTGAAACCTTGGTGGTGAGAACACCACAGAATTATAGACTGTGGCATATCTCCTGCTGAAGCAAGGGCCCAAAAAGCCTTTGAGCAGACAGTACATCTGTCTTTACTGCAACCATTGCCATGCGGCGAACGTGGCCCTGGCAACGTACCCAAGCTGAGGAGATATATATAATACTATAATGATGGAGGAATTGTTTACCTGCACTTGTTTTCCCCCACTACTTAATTGCTCAGCATTATATTGTTTGGTCAATCAGTGGGTGATTGCATCTCTTACGAGATCCAAGGAAAGGTTGTTCTGCACAATTCTTAGCTGCTGACAATACTTGGGTTAGTGAACAGCAGAGCTGACCACTCAACACAATTCCGTATCTTTTGATCTCCCTTGCATCCTTAAATGGATCCTCAAGCTTAGGCTCAAAGATTGTCCATTACATTTTACACTGTAATGTTTTTAGTTTTCAACAACTTTTTTTCCTCTCCACAATTTCGTTTTGTTTAATTCTACTACCTTTCGCTGGCTGCTTTGGGGGTGCTGCTGGATTCTTTTTCGAACCCTTGGCGTCGGAACACCACAGAATTATGGACTGTGGTGTGTCTCTATCTGACGCCAAGAGCACAGACACAATCAGCCGTGTCTCCCTGATGAGTCCGATCCAGCGGACGAAAGGCCTCGGAGCAGGCGATACATATAGATCTGTCTTCGAGAGGGATTGCGATAGTTTCCTCATGCAGCTTGTGAAGGGTTTTTATATTTATGATATACATTTATATAACAGAATGGGGGGTGTAAGAAAATGACGACGAAAAATCTGGGAAACATACGGTATGTATTCAATGCTTCACTAACAAATAAATAAAAAGAATGGGGGGTGTAAGGAAAATGACGACGAAAAATCTGGGAAACATACGGTATGTATTCAATGCTTCACTAACAACAAATGGGAACTGTTGCAATCCATCCTGAAGACGGAATCTTTCATATCGCCTGCCCCATGGCCTTTCGTCCACTAGATCAGACTCATCAGGGAGGTATACTGCCGATTGTGTCTGTTCTCTCTTGGCATCAAATGGAGATAATCCACAATCTGTAATTCTGTGGTATTTTCACCACCAAAGGTTTAAAAAACAGAATCCAACTCCACCACAAAGCAGCCAGCAAGGGGAAGCAAAATAAAACGAAAAGAATGTATGGTAAGGAAATTAGTCGCTGAAAAACTAAAATCATTATCTTTGAGCTTGTACTGGAGAATCCATGTAAGGATCCAAGGATGGTCAGAAGATGTCCAAAGCTTAGAATATGTGTGTGTGTGTGTGTGTGTGGAGAGAGAGAGAGAGAGAGAGAGAGAGAGAGAGGAGGGAGGGTGGGTGTGTGTGGCATATGACCTTATTAGGATGTGGTTGTGTGCGTGCATTTACAAATTTCGTGAGTACATTTAGTATATGGTTGCGTGCGTGTGTATGTATGTATGCACGCGCATACATGCGTGCGCGCACGTCCTTGTGTGTGTGTGTGTGTGTGTGTGTGTGTGTGTGTGAGCACACGCACTGATAAATGTCATCTTTGTCCACCACAGAGAGCAATTGACATGCTCAAAATGGACGTGGAATGCTCAGAGTGGGCTGTCCTGCGAAACATGCTGGACTCGGGTATTTTAAGGTGGGTGTGTTGATTTGAACGCATTGGTAGCATCAGTGGTGTGTGCCCGCAAACATACTGAACACAGGTGGTTTAAGATGTGATTCTGAATACACAGCTTTTGTCATTTGGGGCCTAACTCTTTCTTTGACGAGTGTTCTGAAATGCATTTCCAAATGTCACTGTAATCAAAGTCCGCCTAAATACCGCAGCCGCCGTCGTTTGTGAAGGAATTCTCTCATACATGGTTATAGTAAATCTTAATTGGTGTGATTTGTGCTCTTCAAGCAATGAAGAACGTACAGAAAAAAAAAGCACACAAAACTGCCCTACTTTCGGGGCAGAACAGAGAAGGATTAACAAAATCATGGGCAGTTTGCAACTCTACACCTAAAATCTTTTAGAGCATGCAAATGCACCTTTTCACATTGAAAAGCAGTATTATCAAGTCCTCATCACTCCGCGCCCTATTTCATATGTGGAGGCATTCCTAGATGTATGGACATCCGTTGCCCTTCCCTGATAAGGGGGCGCTGTGAGGGTGACCGTTAATGACCCCTCAACTCCATGAATACCTTTCATGGGTTCCCAAAATACTTTGTCTCGCTTGCCCCTTGGGGATCTTCGGGTGCAGGATTTGGGACTTGAACCTGAATCCCCTCCCCTCAAAACAATAGTCTGCTTAACAAAACAGGTGGGGGAAGAAGAAAGGTGGGTAAGAATACAACGAAAGCTGATAGACTATCCAACAAACATTACATGATTTGTACTTGGAACTGCAGCAGTGCCAGAAAGAGGATCTCAAGAACTGAAAAGCTAACATGTGACTTTGATGTTCTGTGTCTACAAGAAATTAAGTGCCGCCCACAAACCATTACATTTGGATGAATTCATAATCTTTTAAAAGCATGATGGACGAGGACTATCAATGATAATAAAGAGCAGGACAGCTTGTAAACAGAACAGCTTGTAAAACAAATTGTCCAGAATAGACTCGGAAAAATGGTGTAGCAGCACACGTGAACCAATGAGTGTGAGGCTGAAAAGGCCTAATGGTATTTAGAAAAACCTTGTACTCATCAATGCATACAAACAACCGGGTTCCCACACATCAGAAAGGATTGGAGCTTTCTGGATGAAGGTGAACATGAATGTAGAGAGACTCTGTTATACCATGTGAAGATCTTAAAGCACTCTCAAAATCGTGGAATCAGCATGGCACCAATCCTCAAAAAATTGCGTTGGAGGAGATGTTGGATGAAGTACTTCTCAGTGCACTGACAACATCATCTCCAACACATACAGGGAGGCAGGGTGACACTGACAGTGTCATTTAATTTGCAATGGTTGGACCAAAAATTCACAACCGGCATGAGTGCGGAAACACCTCTCTTTGTCATGGAAGTGACCATTTCCCTGTTGTGTTCAGTTTACAGAAACTATTAAAAGTTAAACAAACCAACCAAATAGACCCTTTTCAATATAACAACAATGGAGGGATTGTTATAGGTACCTTAAGGATTAGAAGATCCAAAAGAAATAATACCACAACCAACAAATCGTTCAACCCCTTTGGTGGAACATAGACAGGGGAACAGCCTGAGAAGGCCGTAAGAATTTGCAGAGATAAGAACAAAAGCTTGCCCTGATCCAGCTATTAAAACGGACATGAACAAAAAAAAAAAAAAGAAAAAACAACAACAAGAAAACCTCAATAATTCTAGAGAGTAGCTGACAAAGCGAAAGAAACCCAAGTGGTAACAATTTTGTCTGTCACTTACTTATGACACAACACTCACTCAATTCTGGCAGTTTCATAATCGCATGGAAGGAAAACACATAACAAATGCAACCCCAGGCATATTAGACGCTGAAGGGATCACAAAACTTAAGACAGATGTGGAGAAAGGGTCGGCTGTACTTTAAACGTTTCATAGAACAGAGTGATCAAAGAAATTTGGAGGAAAAGAAATATTTGACCAAGTTAAACGAACACCTAGCTCAGACTGGCATTGATGAGGACATTACAGCATCTGAACTGGATGACGCAATAGCTAGATGCAATAAGGATAGTGCTCTAGGTCCAGACAAAGTTCGGTATGCAGATATCAAACAGCTCTCAGAAAAGGGCAGAGCCCATCTCTTCGGTTTCTACCAGAAAAGTTTTGATGAAAGCTATATCCCAGAAGTCTGGACACACAGCGACATGAAAGCTTGCCAAAATCAACAACAACAAAAAAAAAAAAAAAAAAAAAACAAAACATAATTGCCTAAATGGCTACCGCATACTCACCATGCAAAATGTGGCAGGAGAGCTCATGGAACGGATCATAGCAATAAAACTCGCTAGAAACCTTGAAAGTTGAAAATCCTCCAGTCAAATCAAGGAAGCTACATAACAGGTAAAAGTACATGGGGAAAAAATGCGGCTGCTTATGCTGTGAAGTATACGAAGGATTCCAAAGACAGGAAGAAACCCTGGCTGCTGCAATAGAGGTTGTAGATGCAAACAACAAACTGCAGTTCTCGTTTCTTATGGAACTACACCTTGACTATTGAGTCAGCAAGATGCTCACACGATGGATAGCAGTAGCACCTTGCAGTGAACTGTCATTATATGATTTGAAGACTGGACGTCTGAGCCTCATAACTTTCTATGTGACTACCTCAAGGTTCTCCGCTCTCCTCTGTTGTATACAATATTATCTGTAAAGACCTTGCAGACCTCAACAGAAACTGAATTGCTCGAGTGTTGACACTACGACGGTCTGGTGTACAAAACATCACAGAATCCTCAAGGAAGAATGGAAGCATTTCAACAACAGTTGAAACATTGCTCAGTGGTGTGAAGAAACTGGTTCGTCCATGAACTCTACAAAAGCACAAACATTAGTCTGCACTCTCAACAGGACGGTTGTTGTTTCCTTCAATGGAATACATATTGAATCAACTAACAACCTACGCTATTTGGGTATAGGTTTTGCCAAATTGTAAACCTTAGAGAGCATGTTGAGAATATTGTTCTTAATGCAAAATAAGACTGTGTGCAATGGCAGCTAAAGGCATCAAACAGCGCCTTCTTTACCAACTGTATCACGCACTTGTACTCAGTGTGATTGATTAGGTATTAGGGCTTGCAACACTGTCCGACAACACTTTTTTGAGTTAGAAAGATTTCAAATTGAAGCAATGAGATTGATCCTGGGAGGGAACCACGAAGCACACACCAGTTGAAACTATGCGATAACTGTTGACCTTCCTTTAATGAGACAAGACACAAGCTAGAACAGGTGAAGGCATTTTTCAGATCATTTGAAAATCCCCCAAATCCATTTTATGCGGTGGTGAAGGAAACACAAGACCCTCGGCTATGACGTGGAAATCATGCATGGAACAGGCAGAAGACAGTATACAGCTAATGTGCCAGCTAGCAGATCTCAAAGAAACGAAGGAATGGGAAATCCAGAACACTTCAAACATCTCTACCAAATTGCCATCACCCAGAAACCTGGAAGACATTGTCCAGAATGGCCAGAAGACAAAACCAACGCAGAAATTCAGATACTAAAGGTATCACATATCATTCATGATTCCAACTTCTCTGGCTTCTAAATACCCCCCCCTCCCCTCCTGAAAACTATTACTATTATTCATATTTCCATATTTCTTCTTTAGCTGACGCCGCTCTATGCAAACTGTTGAACTGTATTTGAAGTAAGATCTAGTTGCAGAGTGAACTGTTGAACTGTATTTGAAGTAAGATCTAGTTGCAGAGTGAACTGTTGGACTGTATTTGAAGTGAGATCTAGTTGCAAAGTGAACTGTTGGACTGTATTTGAAGTGAGATCTGGTTGCAAAGTGAACTGTTGAACTGTATTTGAAGTGAGATCTGGTTGCAGAGTGAACTGTATTTGAAGTGAGATCTAGTTCCAAAGTGAACTGTTGATCTGTATTTGAAGTGAGATCTAGTTCCAAAGTGAACTGTTGAACTGTTTTTGAAGTGAGATCTGGTTGCAAAGTAAACTGTTGAACTGTATTTGAAGTGAGATCTGGTTGCAAAGTGAACTGTTGAACTGTGTTTGAAGTGAGATCTGGTTGCAAAGTGAACTGTTG
>JADBJO010025920.1:0-5000 GCA_016801955.1 Conus betulinus | reverse complement strand
TCCAATTTCAAGGCTCCTACGGACATCCTTCTTCATGTTTGTATTTTAGTTTAAATGGAGTTGTAGAGCGAAGAAAGAAGCAAAGACTGGGCTTTAAACACTGCCTATAATTATAAATCTTTAATTGAATTGGAGGATGTTTTTTGCTCTCAGGATACGGGAATGGCAAAATTCTGTAAATGTATTGCGACTGATTACAATAAAACAACCCGTTTCACCTGTTTCAAATACAGCAATAAACTGACTGACAAGTTGTCTAAACAATTAACAAGACAACCAGCTACTCAGCCGCCTCAATAAAAGCTATGCGCCATGCAAGAATACATGTACCAAAGCATCAAGCGATGAGACGATTGAACGACACAAATACATACTTAATCGGCGCCAGATAGTATTCGTTTTTTACCAGTAGATTACAAAACAAAAGCAAAAAAAACAAAACAAAAACCGAACAAATATCCATGCACACAAAAACAAGAGGGAAGGGGAGGAGTGAGGGCGGGGGACAAGGGCAGGGATGGGGAGTGTGTGTGTGTGTATGTGTGTGTGTGTGGGGGGGGGGGGGGGGGGGGGGGGGGGAGGGGGGGGGAGGGGGTCCACTAACACTCATGCAGAACAAAATCATGCACAAACAAATATCTAACCATTTTCAAAAGCACACTGTTGCAGTAAATCTTAATGAATGAGATAAATTTACAGATGTCATACATACGTTCTATTTCGGGCTCTAAAGTTCAAAGTATTCCAGAATCGAATTGTACAAAAGCCATTTTTGCTCAAGCTGTGCATTTATGATTGCCATATGACGATTTAAGTCACATCTGTCCTTTGACAATGTAAGAAATATTTGTAAATATGATTGTGCGTTTAGCAGTTTACATTTGTGTACGTAACATTTCGCAAATCCAATAATAATGAAACAGTGTCTGTCTGTATATTTTGCTTTACACTGTTACGGATGGTGTGCGGTGCGTGTTTCGTTGTCTGACTCTCGCTCTCAAAAGTTTGGATGCGTGTACGGCTTTTCCTCGAAACACACCCACACCATACGAACATGGATAGCCAGGCAACACGCGAGTTAGATTTTCTTTTCTTATATGCTGCCTGAACCATCAATATGAATTGTTACACAATCAATACATGCCACTACATAGCATACAGATCAATTCACGTTAATTAAGACATCAATACATAAGACACTTCAATCAACAGTTATCAGCATATCATATTACGTATATTGATATAACTCACAGATCTCGCCGGCGCCGCCGTCCACAGTGTCTCACATATATACAGTCAACGCACTCGGTTCCACTGTACCCAAGCCACAGTCTACAGCACTAAAATAAGACGAAGAAGGATAACCAAGGTCCCCTCATGATAGGCACAGCCATTCACAAACACAAGCGATGAAGAAGAACCGCAGATTCACAGTAAACCATAGAACTGTAGATTCACAAGGCACAGCAATCCATAGAACCAGAACCGCAGATTCACAAAGCACAGTAATCCACAGCATAAGAACCGCAGATTCACAAAGCACAGTAAACAATATTGAATCCCGGGCGAACACGATTTCAGCAAAGTTCCATAGAACACACATAAACTTCGACGTATTGTTGATCTAAAACAAATATAAACTAGCTTCTCCGTGTATTGATATTACAATGTTCACATCAATAAACTCGGCCCACCAAAACACATGAGGTGGTACAATTAGAGCACATAAATGTTCTTGTAGGAGTTTTAAGTCACTCTCGGCGACACAGCATTCACAACAGTTTTATAAACAAATAAATTTCCTGGTACATATTTCGCTGGTACCGTCATCAGAAGTATCGCACATATACAGTGAACATCGACGCACTACTGACTTGAAAGTCAGCCTCTCCACATAGTATCACTACGGAGAAAACGACGATTAAAACAAATTAAAGTAGGCTGGACACCTAAGCCTCGGCCGTTAGTTCTTGCTCTCTCCTGTCGTCAGATATTATTATTATTTTCGTCATGTAGTTACCTATGTCATTTTCAGATGACGTTATAATTTACGTTGACGTCACATACACCCAAAGGCAGAAGTTCCTTGCTAGTCACAAAATTATGAAATATGTGCATTTCCGAGTCACCAACTGCTGGAAATTCATCCAAAATTGATGTGTAATGTGACAATCAAACAACACATGAGAAATGGACTGCTCCTCTTGCTCATAGACATTACTTAAAGAAGAGTTTACCAAACGGCGCAGGAACATAAATCTCCGGCACGGAAGGAATTTGTGTAGCAGTCTGATTTGATTTTTTATCAGTGTGAGTCAGGAGATAGCCATCCTGTAAATCACCACTATCCATCAGTGTGTGTCAGGAGATAATCACGTGTGAATCACCACCATCCATCAGTGTGAGTTGGAGATAATCACGTGTAAATCACCACTATTCATCAGTGTGTGTCAGGAGATAATCACGTGTGAATCATTACTATCCATCAGTGTGTCAGGAGATAAGCACGTGTAAATCACCACTATCCATCAGTGTGAGTCAAGAGATAATCACCTGTAAATCACCACTATCCATAATCACGTGTAAATCACCACGATCCATCAGTGTGAGTTTGGAGATAATCACGTGTAAATCACCACGATCCGTCAGTGTGAGTTTGGAGATAATCACGTGTAAATCACCACTATCCATCAGTGTGAGTCAGAAAAGAAAAAGAAAAACACCGAAGGCGCCGGGGAGGACCCAGGGAAGCACCGTCCCCACCTGCCCCTAGAGCAATCTTGCGCCACGCCCGGAGGCCCGCGCCGTGTTGACGACGGGCACAGGCACGCGCAGGATACGCCACCAAGTTACTAAGGGACACAACTGCCCCCGAACAGAGGTAAATCAGACCACAGGATGCAACTCAAAACAGCCTTAAAGCAGCATCCCCCATGGCTGGTGCTTACTCAGCACCAAAATGTCTTAACTTTGCCAACTCTGGGAACATACTGATTTAAAACTCCTTCCTTTCATATTCACCCAAGTCTTCTAAGCCAACCTGTGTTCATGGTGAACATGAATGATCTAATATTTTTCATTCTCAGTCCTCCTATTGCTTAAGCACGACACTTTTCGTAATCAAGCCTAACTTCCGTTCCATACAAATGTCATCAATTCATTTTCCAACGCAGCAATGAAATCTTCTGGTGGCCAGTTAAATCAATAAATAAATGCACAATTGTTGACAGTATCAAGATCTTAATTGCTGTTATTTTCCCGAAAAGGGGTTAAATGTCTGTTTCTCCCCAGATTCAAAATTCTTTTTACTGCAAAAAAAAAGTCTTTGAAGTTGTAATACTTGTGGTATCAATCGAAGACAACACTCCTAAAACTGCAAAAACACCAGAGCCTCAAATATATTTTGTCCGTCACGTATTGAATATTTGAGTGTTTCCTATTGCCTGTCCAAAAAAACCTGGCTTTTGTCCAAGTTTATCTTTAACCAGGAAATTCATCAAGCTTATTTAAATGTACACATTAAAGGAAATCCTACTTCCATCCAAGTATAATGAGGTATCATCTGCAAACTGAGACAATACAATTTCCTTGCTCTTCACACTGATGATTCCTGTTATATTCGAATTTCTACGAAGTAGTTTTGAAAGTACTGCAGTCTATATGAAATAGAGATATGGTGAGAAAGGGTGCCCCTGTCTCACTCCCTTCTGTATTGGAAACCAGGAAGAATACTGTCCATTCACAGACAAACATGTCAAAATATCAGAGTAAAAAGCTTTGACGAAACTTACCATGTCTGGTCAAAAGTTAAAAGAATTTAGGTATTTCTGTAGAAATGATCAAGAAACACTATCTGATGCTTTTTGAAAATCAACCATACGAAAACATACCACGAACATGTTCTTCTTCAGTATATATCAAACTTTCATAAATAATCTAATTTTTTCACAACGAATCTGCCTTGTAAAAAACGCTCGTCTGACTTTCGTGTATTATGGAAAGTGACTGTTTACACGATTCGTAATACAGACAAGCGATTGGGTTCGCAGCATTAGTCAGGGATGAAGCGCCAGTTGTTCATAAATGTTTTCGGTTTTCCTTCTTAAGGAATGCAAGAACAGTTTCTTGCAACAGTGATACTGACAGCAGTTTGCTCTGAAACCCCTCATTCACAGAACATACCAGGAAATGACAATTATACTTTAAAGAAAAAAAAAAAGATTGTGCAGAAAAAGGATCAGGACTAGGACTCTTAGCGTTTGTCGTTTGTTTGCAAGTGGCTGCTGCTGCTTCTTTACACGTGACTGACCCTTCAATGAGTTTTGCTTCCTAATCGAATAGAATTGGAGCGTCGGGTAAAAAGTTTATAATCAACCACACATCTTAATAAACTATACAGCTGTTCGTACTTTGATTTCATCTCATCTAAAACGTCCCTTTGATCTGAGACGATATTTGTTCGGTACTGTAGTTGTTTTTTTTTTTTTTTCCCTTGATTGATCCACCCAACTGCAATGCCTTGCACTTTAGACTGTCGTAATTCTTGTAACTGTATTTTCAATTCCTACAAGACAGGTAAATAACCCGTTTTCAATTTTTTTTTTGTTGCTTGCCATTCCGCCTTTGCTTATATGGTGCGTCTGAAATTGTTCTACCTCATATTTATATTATTAGGTTTCAAAAAAGAGCTGATCACTCACACAGAAACTCAAGTTATCATTTGAAGTTATATCAACGTTGTCAGAGTTGTAGACATATATCATATACTGTTTTGTTATTCTTTTAATGGACAAGGAATTTATTACAATGGAACGAACAGATGTGAGAATGAATATATGGAATAATGGATATACAACAGGAAAAATTAATTCCAAGGAATGGAGAAAAAGAAGGAAGAAAGGACGGAAAGAAAAATGTACGTTTACATACTCTGTTTTCAGCCATCTGCTAAGACTATTTTGCTGTCGTTTGCATCTGTATATCTGTGTACAGGCATGGAA
>JADBJO010025919.1:5000-23161 GCA_016801955.1 Conus betulinus | reverse complement strand
GTGCTGCTCTCAGAACTGTGGAGTTCTGTGTGGAGTTCTGTGCTGCTCTCAGAACTGTGAGTTCTGTGGAGTTCTGTGCTGCTCTCAGAACTGTGGAGTTCTGTGCTGCTCTCAGAACTGTGGAGTTCTGTGCTGCTCTCAGAAACTACGATTGTGTGTGCTGTCTCAGAAAACTGTGGAGTTCTGTGCTGCTATCAGAACTGTGGAGTTCTGTGCTGCTCTCAGAACTATCGATTTGTGTGCTGCTATCAGAACTGTGGAGTTCTGTGCTGCTATCAGAACTGAGGAGTTCTGTGCTGCTCTCAGAACTGTGGAGTTCTGTGCTGCTCTCAGAACTGTGGAGTTCTGTGCTGCTCTCAGAACTGTGGAGTTCTGTGCTGCTCTCAGAACTGTGGAGTTCTGTGCTGCTCTCAGAACTGTGTTCTGTGCTGCTCTCAGAACTGTGGAGTTCTGTGCTGCTCTCAGAACTGTGGAGTTCTGTGCTGCTCTGTGCTGCTCTCAGAACTGTGGAGTTGTGCTGCTATCAGAACTGTGCTGTGCTCTGTGCTGCTCTCAGAACTGTGGAGTTCTGTGCTGCGCTATCAGAACTGTGGAGTTCTGTGCTGCTCTCAGAACTGTGGAGTTCTGTGCTGCTCTCAGAACTGTGGAGTTCTGTGCTGCTCTCAGAACTGTGGAGTTCTGTGCTGCTCTCAGAACTGTGGAGTTCTGTGCTGCTCTCAGAACTGTGGAGTTCTGTGCTGCTATCAGAACTGTGGAGTTCTGTGCTGCTCTCAGAACTGTGGAGTTCTGTGCTGCTCTCAGAACTGTGGAGTTCTGTGCTGCTATCAGAACTGTGGAGTTCTGTGCTGCTCTCAGAACTGTGGAGTTCTGTGCTGCTATCAGAACTGTGGAGTTCTGTGCTGCTCTCAGAACTGTGGAGTTCTGTGCTGCTATCAGAACTGTGGAGTTCTGTGCTGCTATCAGAACTCTCGATTTGTGTGCTGCTATCAGAACTATCGATTTGTGTGCTGCTATCAGAACTGTGGAGTTCTGTGCTGCTATCAGAACTGTGGAGTTCTGTGCTGCTATCAGAACTGTGGAGTTCTGTGCTGCTCTCAGAACTGTGGAGTCTTGTGCTGCTATCAGAACTGTCGAGTTCTGTGCTGCTATCAGAACTGTCGAGTTCTGTGCTGCTATCAGAACTGTGGAGTTCTGTGCTGCTATCAGAACTGTCGAGTTCTGTGCTGCTATCAGAACTGTCGAGTTCTCTGTGCTGCTATCAGAACTGTCGAGTTCTGTGCTGCTATCAGAACTGTGTCGAGTTCTGTGTGCTGCTATCAGAACTGTCGAGTTCTGTGCTGCTATCAGAACTGTCGAGTTCTGTGCTGTTATAAGAACTGCCGAGTTCTGTGCTGTTATCAGAGCTGCCGAGTTCTGTGCTGTTATCAGAACTGTCGAGTTCTGTGCTGCTATCAGAAACTATTGGACCATGCCCTGTCCAGAGTTCAATTTTGTCTCCAGTACAAGAGCTCAACGTTCCTGACAGCCTCTGTGACGGTCTATGCATGATGATGGTGTTTGTTCTAGAAGCGTTCATGGCATACCTCTGGCGGCTCATAATGTCCAGATTTACTTTCATGTTTCACCCTCCATCTACGGCCAACTCTTTTGACGCATCGTTCTTCTGTCTACGGTCAACCTCTTCCAGGCTTCATTTCTTCTGTCTATGGTCAATCCCTTTCAGGCTTGTCTCCCTGGGACTGTATGATGAGGTGCCGTTCACACAAAGCCTGTGTACCTGTGCAGTTGTTGCCATAGCAAAACCTGTGTACCTGTGTAGTTGTTGTCATAGCAAAGCCTGTGTACCTGTGCAGTTGTTTGCCATAGCAAAGCCTGTGTACCTTATAAATGTGTAGTTATGAACAATAAATACAATTGTTACAATCTGGTAGTTTATCTTTATGCATTACTCTGAATGAATGAGTGAGTGAAAAAAAAAAAAAAAAAAGTAGTTACAAGGAGGTTTATTTTTCATTTTCAGTTACAAACAAAGAAATAAGCAAGACGAACACAGAACATTTATAATGACAATACAGTAATACCAGGTACTATGAGTTTAGAGAAAGTAAACATGCGCACATACACAATATATACATATGCACACATATATATGTACATATATATATATACACATACACACATATAAACACATACATACATACACATACATATACACACATATACGCACATATACACACATATGTACACATACATACATATACACACATACATGTAGATACAAATACACACACCAGTACAAATAAATAAATCCATATACAAATACACAACTACAACAAGGAGGCGAAAGGCACACACACACACACACACACACACACACACACACACACACACACACACACAGGTGTAGGATACAGGAGAGAGTTATTAGTGCAGTGTATACAGGAGAGAGTCGATACAATCATAGTCGATACAGCATATATATATGATATACTCTTATCACTAGTATCAGTTAAAGTTGATCTAGACATAGTGTAGTTTTTATCCCAGTAAGTTATGCGGATGCGGAGAGAAACAAGTTACAGCATGATGAGACCTCTTCGTAATGCTCAAGGTAGGTTTCTACAACTTCCTCTTTTCTCTTTTTTCTCTTTCACGGCATGCCACACACAGCTTGTGTGATACTGATAGGAATCGACTGAGTACTGTAACATAGTATAAATATTGAAAACAGATTGCATGATTGATAAATAACCCTAACAGACAAGTAAAAAAGGAATTTGAAAAAAAAAAAAACAAAAAAAAAAAAAAAAAAAAAAAAAAACCTAATAAAATAAAATTCTTTGATAGCAGCCATAGAGCTCAATCAAGTTTTGTTAATAAAGAGAAACAGTATTTCGCCTGTGTACCTGTGCAGTTGTTGCCATAGCAAAGCCTGTGTACCTGTGCAGTTGTTGCTGATACAAAGCCTGTGTACCTGTGCAGTTGTTGCCATAGCAAAACCTGTGTACCTGTGCAGTTGTTGCTGATACAAAGCCTGTGTACCTGTGCAGTTGTTGCCATAGCAAAACCTGTGTACCTGTGCAGTTGTTGCTGATACAAAGCCTGTGTACCTGTGCAGTTGTTGCCGTAGCAAAGCCTGTGTACCTGTGCGGTTCTTACTGTAGCAATGCCTGTGTACCTGTGCAGTTGTTGCCGTAGCAATGCCTGCGTACCTGTGCAGTTGTTGCAAGTCTTGGGGCAGGAGAAGCTGGCGAAGTCAGGGTGCTGGCTACACAGTGATGAAAAACTGCTGCACGAGGCTGTCACAGTCACTGCGGTGGTCCAGACACGTGCTTCTTGCTGCACACACCAGCACCTGTCAGTCACTTTGACACCACGACATGATGTCAGTCACTTTGACATGACACCATGCCATCAGTCACTTTGACACCACACCATGATGTCAGTCACTTTGACACCACACCCATGCCATCAGTCACTTTGACACCACACCATGCCATCAGTCACTTTTGACACCACACCATGCCATCAGTCACTTTGACACCACACCATGAAAGACATTTTTCGCGCACACAATGCATACTATACGAAACAAAATCTACTGTCATCAGGTTATGCAAAAAACGCATGGATTGGGAAGGGACGAGAGAGGGAGTGAGGGAAGGGGCTAGGAAAATAAATAGAGACATAGCCTGTCAAAAATGAATGCAAGAAGACTGAAGAAGGAAGGAAAAACAAAAGAGAAAATAAAAGCTGGGGAAATGGCGGTTGGAGGAGAGAGAGAGAGAGAGAGAGAGAGAGAGAGAGAGAGAGAGTGAGAGAGAGAGAGAGAGAGAGAGAGAGAGAGAGAGAGAGAGAGAGAGAGAGAGAGCAAGTTCTAACGCAAAATCTCGTTCGGACGGATGAACTGTTTAAGTGGCATGCCTCTCCCCCTTTCCCACCCCTTCTCTCCTCCCTCCACCGCAACCCCACCAACATTACCACCACAATCTCACAGAATAACAACAAGCTTCCAAGGAAGAGCGAGAGAGACTCCACGCATTGCTGTGGAAGTACCCGGAGCAGCTCGCTGGCAGACGAAAACCCGCTGGGAGGAACAGGACGAGGTGGTCCAGTCCAGTGTCGGCAGCAGAGTGGCGCAATCGTCGTCTGTACTGGAATCTGATACATAGCACAGCGTGCACTATAGACACACAGAAAGCCTGCACTATAGACACACAGCACAGCGTGCACTATAAACACATAGCAAAGCGTGCACTTTAGACACACAGCACAACGCGCACTATAGACACAGCACAGCCTGCACTATAGACCCCACAACGTGCACTATAAACACATTACAGCCTGCACTATAGACACAGCACAGCCTGCAACGCGAGACAGACAGCACGGCCTGCACTATAGACACAGCACAGCCTGCACCACAGACACAGCACAGCCTGCACTATAGACACATAGCTTAGCCTGTACTATAGACACAGCACGGCCTGCACTATAGACACAGCACAGCCTGCACTATAGACACAGCAGGCCTGCACTATAGATACACAGCACAGCCTGCACTATAGACACACAGCACAGCCTGCACTATAGGCACACATCACAGCCTGCACTATAGGCACATTACAGCCTGTACTATTGACACACATCACAGCCTGCACTATAGACACACATCACAACCCGCACTATAGACACACAACACGGCATGCACTATAGACACACATTACAGCCTGCACCATTGACGCACATCACAGCGTTCATTATCAACACACAGCAGCACAGCCTGCACTATAGACACACAATACAGCCTGCACTATAGACAGCACAGCCTGCACTATATGCACACCAGAGCCTGCACTATAGACACACAGCGTGCATTATAGACGCATAGCACAGCGTGCACGATAGACACATGGCACAAACGCGCAATACAGATACACATCACACTGCGTGCACTATAAACACACAACAAAGCCTGCACTGTTGACACACAGCACAACGTGCACTATAGACACACAGCACAGCCTGCACTATAGACACACAGCACGGCTTGCACTATAGACACACAGCACAGCCTGCACTATAGACACACAGCACAGCCTGCATTTTAGACACACAGCACAGCGTGAACTATAGACCCAGCACAGCGTGTACTGTAGATACGCAGCACAACGTGCACTATAGACACACATTACAGCCTGCACTACAGACACAGCACAGCCTGCACTATAGAAACACAGCACAGCCCGCACTATAGACACACAGCACAGCCTGCACTATAGACACACAGCACAGCCTGCACTATACACAGCACAGCCCGCACTATAGACACACAGCACAGCCTGCACTATAGACACACAGCACAGCCTGCACTATAAACACACAGCACAACCCGCACTATGGACACACAGCACAGCCTGTACTATAGACACGCAGAACAGCCTGCACTATAGGCACACAGCACAGCCTGGACTATAGACACACAACACAGCCTGCACTATAGCCACACAGCACAACCTGCACTATAGAAACACAGCAAAGCCTGCACTATAGGCACACAGCACAGCCTGGACTATAGACACACAACACAGCAGCCTGCACTATAGACACACGGTACAACCTGCACTATAGAAACACACACACAGCCTGCACTATAGGCACACAGCACAGCCTGGACTATAGACGCACAACACAGCCTGCACTATAGCCACACAGCACAACCTGCACTATAGACACACAGACTGCACTATGGACACACAGCAGGGCCTGCACTATAGACACACGGCCTGCATTATGGCCACACAGCCTGCACTATAGACACACAGCCTGCACTATAGACACAGCACAGCCTGGAATGCAAGACAGACAGCACGGCCTGCACTATAGACACACATTACAGCATGCACTGTCGACACACAGCACGGCATGCACATAGACACACATTACAGCCTGCACTATTGACACATTACAGCCTGCACTATTGACACATCACAGCCTGCACTATAGACACATTACAGCCTGCACTATGACACACATCACAACCTGCACTATAGACACATCACAGCCTGCACTATAGACACATTACAGCCTGCACTATTGACACATCACAGCCTGCACTATAGACACATTACAGCCTGCACTATTGACACACATCACAGCCTGCACTGTCGACATACATCACAGCCTGCACTATAGACATACAACACGGCATGCACTATAGACACACATTACAGCCTGCACTATTGACGCACATAATAGCGTTCACTATCAACACACAGCACAGCCTGCACTATAGACACAGCACAGCCTGCACTATAGACACAGCACAGCCTGCACTATAGACACACAGCCTCACTATAGACACACCCCGAGGGTGCATCAACGGGTAGAATCTCCAGTCAAATGCTACATTCTGTTCATGCATTGATTCACACACACACACACACACACACACACACACACACACACACACACACACACACACACACACTCACTCACACACACTTGTGTTTGTGTGTGTGTGTGTGTGTGTGTGTGTGTGTGTGTGTGTGTGTGTGTGTGTGTGTGTGTACCTTTCCAAACGCTTACCAGAACTGAGAATAAAGACATAGGTCTCAAGTTACATGTATCTGATGGATTATGCGATTAGATACAGAGGATGAATGAACACTTGAAGAAAACGTCGGTTTCAGTGCATAATTAACTAAGTCTGTTTGAAAGTTGCAACGTAAGGTACGGCGAATTTGTCTATGAAAGCGGCAATGTTTCTGAGATCCAGGGCCCCTGTGTTCTATTTCTATCTGTGTCTACTTCATGCACATAGCAAGGGGCCTCTGTGTTATATTTCTGTGTCTACTTCATGCACAGCAAGGGGCCTCTGTATTGTATTTCTGTGTCTACTTCATGCACAGCAAGGGACCACTGTGTTGTATTTCTGTGTCTACTTCATGCACAGCAAGAGGCGTCTGCGTTGTATTTCTGTGTCTACTTCATGCACAGCAAGGGACCCACTGTGTTGTATTTCTATCTGTGTCTACTTCGTGCACAGCAAGGGACCACGGTGTTTGTATTTCTGTGTCTACTTCATGCACAGCAAGAGCAGGAATAGGAATTGAGCTAAGGCGTTCGGAACTGGAGTTTGTAAAGCAGTCTCAGGAAAGTCAGCCGTGTGGATTCCCTGGGATCTCTTCTCATCTATAAGACAGGGCATCCGTCTCAGCAAATGGTAAGCAGCGTGTGTTCAGTGCATCAAGTGTAATGCTTGTTGATGCTGTGTATGAGAATGCATTTCTAGTGTGTAATTATGTTAAATGCCCACTAGAGAGAGAGAGAGAGAGAGAGAGAGAGAGAGAGAGAGAGAGAGAGAGGCAGACAGACAGACAGACAGACAGACTCACCGCTATTCCATTTGGTCCAGGAAGGAGCAGTCCCATCCTGCCACATGAAATTGCACTCGGCGGAATCCTTTCTGAGCCCAATCCACTGTTTGTGGCCGTCACTCCTGCAATACATCAAGGTGGTGTAGTAACTGTGCCACACAATCCACTGTTGTGTGGCCGTCACTCCTGCATACATCAGGGTGGTGTAGTAACTGTGCCACACAATCCACTGTTTGTGGCCATCACTCCTGCAATACATCAGGGTGGTGTAGTAACTGTGCCACACAATCCACTGTTTGTGGCCGTCACTCCTGCAATACATCAGGGTGGTGTAGTAACTGTGCCACACAATCCACTGTTTGTGGCCATCACTCCTGCAATACATCAAGGTGGTGTAGTAACTGTGCCACACAATCCACTGTTTGTGGTTGTCACTCCTGCAATACATCAAGGAGATGCAGTAACTGTGCCACACAATCCACTGTTTGTGGTTGTCACTCCTGCAATACATCAAGGAGATGCAGTAACTGTGCCACACAATCCACTGTTTGTGGCCATCACTCCTGCAATACATCAGGGTGGTGTAGTAACTGTGCCACACAATCCACTGTTTGTGGCCGTCACTCCTGCAATACATCAAGGTGATGTAGTAACTGTGTCACACAATCCACTGTTTGTGGTTGTCACTCCTGCAATACATCAGGGTGGGGTAGTAACTGTGCCGTTGTTTGTGGCCGTCAGTCCTGCAATACATCAACGTTGTGTAGTAACTGAGCCACTGTTTGTGGCCATCAGTCCTGCAATACATCAGCGTGGTGTAGTAACTGTGTCACTGTTTGTGGCCATCAGTCCTGCAATATATCAGCGTGTGGTGTAGTAACTGTGTCACTGTTTGTGGCCATCAGTCCTGCAATATATCAGGGTGGAGTAGTAACTGTGCCACACAATCCACTGTTTGTGGCCGTCACTCCTGCAATACATCAGGGTGGTGTAGTAAATGTACCACACAATCCACTGTTTGTGGCCGTCACTCCTGCAATACATCAAGGTGGTGTAGTAACTGTGTGACTGTTTGTGGCCGTCACTCCTGCAATACATCAAGGTGGTGTAGTAACTGTGTGACTGTTTGTGGCCGTCACTCCTGCAATACATCAAGGTGGTGTAGTAACTGTGTGACTGTTTGTGGCCGTCACTCCTGCAATACATCAAGGTGGTGTAGTAACTGTGTCACTGTTTGTGTGGCCGTCACTCCTGCAATACATCAAGGTGGTGTAGTAACTGTGTGACTGTTTGTGGCCGTCACTCCTGCAATACATCAAGGTGGTGTAGTAACTGTGTGACTGTTTGTGGCCGTCACTCCTGCAATACATCAAGGTGGTGTAGTAACTGTGTGACTGTTTGTGGCCCTCACTTCTGCAATACATTAGGGTGGTGTAGTAACTGTGCCACACAATCCACTGTTTGTGGCCGTCCGTCCCCTGCAATACATCAGCGTGGTGTAGAAACTGTGCCACTGTTTGTGGCCCTCACTTCTGCAATACATCAGGGTGGTGTAGTAACTGTGCCACACAATCCACTGTTTGTGGCCGTCACCCCTGCAATACATCAAGGTGGTGTAGTAACTGTGCCACACAATCCACTGTTTGTGGCCGTCACTCCTGCAATACATCAGGGTGGTGTAGTAACTGTGCCACACAATCCACTGTTTGTGGCCGTCACTCCTGCAATACACCAGGGTGGTGTAGTAACTGTGCCACACGCACGGCAATGCTCCCCGCTGTGAGTTGAGCCACAACCTCTCCAACTAGTGTCTCACCGGTGGCGATACTGACCCGCGTGACAACTAACGTAGTGTGAAGCTGAAGAAGATTCTAGACATGTTCCGCTCTAGTTACTTTTCTTCTGTGCCTACAGACAAACGGGACCACATTGTTCATGCGATTAGCGTTGAAGGAGATAACAATGCTTTAACTTAACAATGATGCAACGCCCATTTTGAGCCAAATATGAGAAGATAATGGTTGCTCGTTCTTCGTTTTCATTGTCATGACTGTTGTTTGTCTTGCCTGAAGAAGACCTAAGAGATCGAAACGCGTCGTGTTTCGTCTGGTGATTTCATTGTCCCTATTGTTTGGCGGACTCATTAACAATTTTTGTAAAAATTTGTTTCAATTTCCGTCTGCTGTAATACCTCGCTTTGCTACAAATGTTTTAAATGTTGAACTTCTGGCATCCAGTCCTCATCCTCCTCCCTCCCCCACCTCCGTCCAGCCATGTCCGTGTGTGTGTGTGAGCGTTGGTAAAGTGCTGCATTTGGCCAGAAGTATACAGTCTCCCAAAATACCCGGCCAGAGAAAGAGCTGTTATATCTATGGAACCCATAACGTTCCTCTCGCCCGCAGAGGAAGAGCTGTTATACCTATTGAACTCACAACGTTCCTCCTGCCTCCAGAGGAAGAGCTGTTATACCTATTGAACCCACAACGTTCCTTCTGCCTCCAGAGGAAGAGATGTTATACCTATTGAACCCACAACGTTCCTTCTGCCTCCAGAGGAAGAGCTGTTATATCTATTGAACCCACAACGTTCCTTCTGCCTCCAGAGGAAGAGCTGTTATACCTATTGAACCCACAAAACGTTCCTTTTGCCTCCAGAGGAAGAGCTGTTATACCTATTGAACCCACAACGTTCCTCCTGCCTCCAGAGGAAGAGCTGTTATACCTATTGAACCCACAACGTTCCTTCTTCCTCCAGAGGAAGAGCTGTTATACCTATTGAACCCACAACGTTCCTCCTGCCTCCAGAGGAAGAGCTGTTATATCTATTGAACCCACAACGTTCCTCCTGCCTCCAGAGGAAGAGATGTTATATCTATTGAACCCACAACGTTCCTCCTGCCTCCAGAGGAAGAGATGTTATATCTATTGAACTCACAACGTTCCTCCTGCCTCCAGAGGAAGAGATGTTATACCTATTGAACTCACAACGTTCCTCCTGCCTCCAGAGGAAGAGATGTTATACCTATTGAACTCACAACGTTCCTCCTGCCTCCAGAGGAAGAGATGTTATATCTACTGAACTCACAACGTTCCTCCTGCCTCCAGAGGAAGAGATGTTATATCTACTGAACTCACACAACAACGTTCCTCCTGCCTCCAGAGGAAGAGATGTTATATCTACTGAACTCACAACGTTCCTCCTGCCTCCATCCCCGAGATGAACTGTGTGCCAACACCGCTTCTCCACAACCATGCGCCTTCAGCTCCTCTTTCAGCGTCGCTGACAACAGCCCTAGTATTGTCAAGTTAGTGCCGCCTGAATTGAACACAGCCACATAGTGCAGAAGTAGGGCAACATTACCTCATAGCACCATCAACTGAACACAGTGCGGAAGTAGGGCAACATTACCTCATAGCACCATCAACTGAACACAGTGCGGAAGTAGGGCAACATTACCTCATAGCACCATCAACTGAACACAGTGCGGAAGTAGGGCAACATTACCTCATAGCACCATCAACTGAACACAGTGCGGAAGTAGGGCAACATTACCTCATAGCACCATCAACTGAACACAGTGCGGAAGTAGGACAACATTACCTCATAGCACCATCAACTGAACACAGTGCAGAAGTAGGGCAACATTACCTCATACCACCATCAACTGAACACAGCGCAGAAGTAGGGCAGCATTACCTCATACCACCATCAACTCAACACAGTGCAGAAGTAGGGCAACATTACCTCATAGCACCATCATCTGAACACAGCGCAGAAGTAGTAGGGCAACATTACCTCATAGCACCATCAACTGAACACAGCACAGAAGTAGGGCAACATTACCTCATAGCACCATCACTGAACACAGTGCAAAAGTAGGGCAGCATTACCTCATAGCACCATCCACTGAACATAGTGCAGAAGTAGGGCAGCATTACCTCATAGCACCATCAACTGAACATAGTGCAGAAGTAGGACAACATTACCTCATAGCACCATCAACTGAACATAGTGCAGAAGTAGGGCAGCATTACCTCATACCACCATCAACTGAACACAGCCGCACAGTGCAGAAGTAGGGCAACATTACCTCTTAGCACCATCAACTGAACACAGCCACACAGTGCAGCAGTAAGGCAGCATAACCTCATACCTATGTTCGTGACCTTGGCTTCTATCTCGACTCTGATCTCACCCTGAAACACCTTCAGCCAAAATCTGCCCAGCATCCTTTCTCGAACTCCGTCGCATCAGCTCTATCAGACCTTTCCTTACAGAACAGACCACGAAGATATTGGCGTCTTCCTGCATTCTGTCATGACCAGATTGTCGTAATGCTCTTCTCCTTGCTGTACCCGCAGCCTTACTCCAGCCACTACAACGTGTCCAAACTTCAGCCTCTCGCCTTATCTTCAAGGTGCCAAAACAGCACCATACTTCGGATCTCTTGAAGAAATCACACTGGCTCAAAATAGAGCACAGACTTCAGTGTAAGTCGGGCCTGTCTATGCTTACAGCTCACCATCAAGTTAGCAGTGAAAGTATATATCCACATTTACCAGAAAACAGACAGCCAGTCCAGGTGAAAAAGCAACGAACATGACGTGTTCGCACCGGGCGCCAGCCTGCCATGACACGTGACAGTGTTCATTGAAAAGCCGAACGATTCAATTGTTTGTCACTGGATGTGATCGTTTAAACGGGATTTCGAATAGAAAGGTTCAATTGTTTGTCACTGGATGTAGTCGTTTAAACGGAGATTCAAACAGATTCTGTTGTTTGTGACTGGATGTGATCATTTAAACAGGGATTCAAACAGAAAGATTCAATTGTTTGTGATGTGATCATTTAAACAGGGATTCAAACAGAAAGATTCAATTGTTTGTGATGTGATCATTTAAACAGGGATTCAAACAGAAAGATTCAATTGTTTGTGATGTGATCATTTAAACAGGGATTCAAACAGAAAGATTCAATTGTTTGTGACTGGATGTGATCATTTAAACAGGGATTCAAACAGAAAGATTCAATTGTTTGTCACTGGATGTGATCGTTTAAACGGGAATCAGTTTCTGTATTCGCTAGCACAGCAACATGTCCAGTCAATGGAATGGGGTTTGTCTTCCTGCCTCTGTGTGTGTGACTATGTGTGAGATGTGTGCAGGCCTACAGCTGGAGTGTTTCTGAAGGCAGTGTCTCAACAATCGGTATCCAGCACTTTCTTATGATTTGAAGAGACCTATGAGATTTGGGCAGTGAGGTGTGTACTTCGCGAGTCATTGCCAGTAGGTGAACAGTCGTTTGCCACGATTAAAAGGATGTCATTTTCCATCATTAAGTTAGCACCATGCTTTCTTCTGAACCAGTTATCAGGTAGAGTTTCTAGCTTAACTATTTCACGGCAAAAAAGGTCAATATTAGGTTGTTTATAAACAGCAGTTTGCTGTATGTACGTTGAGGTGGTTATGCCCAGGCCAGTAGGCCTTCCACTAGGAACGCATTCTTTACAGGGCACTTTGCTAGATCTGCGTTGAGGTGGTTATGCCCAGGCCTGTAGGTCTTCCATTCGGAACGTATTCTGTACAGGGCAGTTTGTTATATGTACGTTGAGGTGGTTATGCTCAGGCCAGTAGGCCTTCCATTACGTGGTGATGCTGAGGCCAGTAGACCTTCCATTAGGTGGTTATGCTCAGGCCAGTAGGCCTTCCATTAGGTGGTCATGCTCAGGCCAGTAGGCCTTCCATTAGGTGGTCATGCTCAGGCCAGTAGGCCTTCCATTAGTGGTCATGCTCAGGCCAGTAGGCCTTCCATTAGGTGGTCATGCTCAGGCCAGTAGGCCTTCCATTAGGTGGTCATGCTCAGGCCAGTAGGCCTTCCATTAGGTGGTCATGCTCAGGCCAGTAGGCCTTCCATTAGGTGGTTATGCTCAGGCAGTAGGCCTTCCATTAGGAACGCATTCTTTACAGGGCCTTGTACTGTTTTTGGTTTCTTCATGAAGTCCGTTGCAGCTTGCAGGCAGACAGGCATTGGGCTCTGGGAGTTGTGGGTCTCGATAACACACTATCCTACGACGTGGCGTTCCTGCAGACCAGGCCTACATGTCACAGGATGACGTCATCAAGTCAGCTCTGTCTCCATTGGAGGGAAACTGATCACCGACAGTCCACGTTTGGCTGTTGACCTGTCGGTTGTCTTCTACAGAGTAACAAACAAGCAGGATAACTCTTGTCCCATGATGAAATAAACACGCCCCATAACTTCAAACAAATGCTGCTTAAGAAACACATCCATAACTCCAAACGAATGACGCATGTAAGCAGCATGCGTTTGGAGTTAGGACGTGTGTTTTATTTTCATCATGGGAGGAAGAGTTACCCTACTTGTTTGTTATTTACTGTTTACTGTTCCTTGCCTCACTTAATTTTGTTTTGTTTTGTTTTTTGTTTTTGATTTTTTTACACGATAAAACTTGTTTCTCAGTTATTTGAAACATGTAATGTGTAACATTTCTGTTGTGGTAAAAAAACAAACAAACATTTGTTGACAGGAATTTTCTCCAGTTACCCCAATGGATGAAATAGGTTTTTTCACACAGGAGAAGCATTGTTCGGGGGCTCAGTGGGTTTTTTTTTTTATATACCAGGGGTTTGATTCCGGTGTACAGTTGGTTTCTTTTTCATCTCAGCTACACGTCGTCTATGGAAAAGATGTGCTTGATATTCTAGTCAATGTACTCAGTGTGGTGTTCTCAGCAGAAGGATGATTGTGGCCCCCACCCCTCTGTCTTTTCTCTCGTTCTTATTTTGTACGTGTGCGTGCGTGCGTGCGTGTGTGTGTGTGTGTGTATGTGTGTGTGTGTGTGTGTGTGTGTGTGTGTGTGTGTGTGTGTGTGTGTGTGTGTGTGTGTGTTGTGTGTGTGTGTGTGTGTGTGTGTGTGTGTGTGTGTGTGTGTGTGTGTGTGTGTGTGTGTGTGTGTGATGAGTGTCTGCATAATGAAAGCATGCAGTATTTGTGACTGCTTGCGAATGCAACTGTTTTGGTTTCCTTTGTCATTAGTTGATTTTTCCTTTACTTTTTCTTTTCTTTTAACTAACGCGTGGTGTGCAGAATCTGCCAGGCTATCCATTTGACACTCCCATCCCCCAAAAATCTTTCCATCATCGCTTGAGCACCACTAGTCCAAACTGTGGTCGCAGCCCAAGATTGCCCAAACGCACAGAAAATAAAAGAGCTGAAATAGGGAGGGTACAGAGATAACAGTAAATGCCTACGGAAAATCCTTTACATAGGATCACTTTTAAATAGCCAGGGTAAAATGTTTTTAAGGGAACACTATGAATATCCAGATGAGACATCAGTTACAAGGGATCACCTCAAATTCCTAGGTGGTGAATTGTTAACATGGGATCACCCCTAGTACTGTGGGGAAAAGAGTCATTTGCGCGGATTCAATTTAATGCCCAGGGAGTGAGTTGTTTACATGGAATCATCCTGAATACCCAGAAAAATATCACTTACATAGGATGACCCTTAATACCCAGGGGAAAATTATATTTACATAGGATCACCCAAAGTACCCAGGGAAAAATCATTTACATAGTACGCCCTGAAGGCTTGGGGGACAGAATTTGTATGAGGATCACTCTGACCAACCAAAGAGATGTCCTTAAAATGGGATCACACTGAACACCTACAGAAATATCCTTGAAATGGGATCGCTCCAACACTCTAACACCCAAAGAACATGAACTGGGATCACTTTAACAACCACAGAAATATTCTTAAACTGGGGTTACTTTAAACAACCACAGAAATATCCCTAAAATAGGATCACTCTAAACAACTACAGGAATATCCTTACAATGGGATCACTCTGAACAACTACAGGAATATCCAAAAAAATGGGATCACTCTGAACAACCAAAGAAATATCTTTAAAATGGGATCACTCTGAACAACTACAGGTATATCGCTCTAACGGTATCACGTTGAATGTCCACGAGAACATCCCTAGCGTTAACCTTTTGGATGAAAAACCTGTCAATCTGCCACTGGCCCTGGACACTGAAGAAGACATGATGAGTCCTGGTCTGTGAGTGATGTCCTTACCTCAACATGATCAGAAATCGGCTGTCCTCCTCCGTTCTGGCTTCAGACACAATAGCCTGCAGACTCTGGCAGTGAGCTTTGGCATCGTCATAGGTCATTTCATCCGTGGACGGCAGGAAGCAAAGCCTGTTGTGGTACGTCCAGCCTTCAGAGCAGCCTGAAGAGTCAGAGACACCAACAGGCAGTGTTCAGACCTGACTTACAGCGATAAGACAATGCCTCTGAAAAACATATCAGTCTGATGAATCAGAGACACCATCATGCAGTGTTGAGACCTGACTTACAGCGATAAGACAATGCCTCTGAACAACATATCAGCCTGATGAATCAGAGGCACCATCATGCAGTGTTCAGACCTGACTTACGGCGATAAGACAATGCCTCTGAACAACATATCAGCCTGATGAATCAGAGACACCAACATGCAGTGTTCAGACCTGACTTACAGCGATAAGACAATGACAAAGACATGTCAGCCTGATGAATCAGAGGCACCAACATGCAGTGTTGAGACCTGACTAAAAGGGATAAGACAATGACTCTGAACAACATAGCAATGTCCATGGACTGATATGAAAACTGCACTCAACATATGCAGACATTTCCGCAAATAATTGCTTTTTAATAACGCATGTCATAAAATTATATGAATCTCGTTTTGAAAAGAAAAATAAGAACTTGACAACGATGGATACTATGAAACGACTGCTCATGCGTACAATCTGCCATCGCAGTTTACAATGTCCACTCTTCAAGCACTGTGTCTGATTATCTGTCGATGTTCTTGCTAGCTCAGCTTTAGCTCAGGTTGCTGTTATCTTATTGGCCTGGGGAGGAGCAGTAAGTCTGGAAGAACTGGTGAAACCAATATCGCATTTGAAAGATCTGTGGAGTATCTTGAGAGAGAGAGAGAGAGAGAGAGAGAGAGAGAGAGAGAGAGAGAGAGAGAGGAGAGAGAGAGGAGAGAGAGAGAGAGAGAGGGAGAGAGAGAGAGAGAGGGTGGGGGGAGGGAGAGAGAGAGAGACGTAGACAGAGACAGAGAGAGACAGACATGCAGACAGACAGAGACAGACAGACAGAAATAGAGAGACGGACGGACAGACAGGCGGACAGACAGGACAGACTGACGGACAAGACAGACGGTGAGAGAGGACAGGAGTGTGTTCAGTTGACCTCCACACAGACATATCCCAGGGAAAGACCAGCCTCCCCCGGGCAGACAGGTGGTGCCGCGGGTCACAGTGGAGTCGTCCTTGCAGGTGAAGGTGACGGTGGCCCCAACACTGTAGCTGGCCGCCAACGTGTACCCGGAGCGGCGTCAGCGGGGGCCACGGGGGCGTCACACGTCACTGTCGTGTCTGCCAAACCAGTCATCATCATCATCATCATCATCGTCATCATCATCATCGTCATCATCATCAACATTAACAGCAGTGTAAAAGTAGTTGTGTTGTTTTCATCATCATCATCATCATCATCATCATCATCATCATCATCATCATCATCGTCATCATCATCAACATTAACAGCAGTGTAAAAGTAGTTGTGTTGTTTTCATCATCATCATCATTATCATCATCATCAACAACATGTTTATCATCAGTTTTTTTGCCCCCGGCCGTGTGTGGGAAGGAATAAACATATTCATGTTGTCATTTCTAAGGGTGTTTAAGTTTGTTAGGTATGTTGGACGTTGTTGTTGTTGTTGTTGTTGTTTTTTCCCTTTCTTCATTTCTTTTCTTCGTTCTGTGTGCATCACTATGAATCACTGATAGCACAGCTATGGCCTGTGTACATCACTGTGAACCACTGATAACACAGCTATGGCCTGTGTACATCACTGTGAACCACTGATAGACAGCTACGGCCTGTATACATCACTGTGAACCACTGATAGACAGCTATGGCCTGTGTACATCACTGTGAACCACTGATAGACAGCTACGGCCCGAGTACATCACTGCGAACCACTGATGGCACAGCTATGGCCTTTAAATGAAGGTGAACTGACGGTCCCTGATGACACAGCTATGGCCTTTAAATGAAGGTGAACTGACGGTCCCTGATGGCACAGCTACGGCCTTTAAAGGAAGGTGAACTGACGGTCCCTGATGGCACAGCTATGGCCTTTAAAGGAAGGTGAACTGACGGTCCCTGATGGCACAGCTACGGCCTTTAAAGGAAGGTGAACTGACGGTCCCTGATGGCACAGCTACGGCCTTTAAAGGAAGGTGAACTGACGGTCCCTGATGGCACAGCTACGGACTTTAAAGGAAGGTGAACTGACTGTCCCTTCGAGCTGCAGAGATGACGTGCTGTCCGCTGATTGGACGCTGTGGGTGGAGATTCATGCAAGCTGGTAACATGGCTGATGTCGGTGAAAGTAGCTGAACTAACACTGCTCTACCAACCGTGAACAGGACTCCGTGTTTAGTTTGTCAGCTATCACTGCAGACCAACAAGTGGCAAAACTAACGTCTGTTAACTGATACTGCTTCCCAACAATGCAAACAACTTGGTGGGATAAAATAAGGGACATGTAGGGTGACTCATGTACCCGTGATGAAATGACAACACGCCCATATCTCCAGACGAACGCTACTTATAACACCGGATCACCTAGCAGAAACCCCACACGGAGCACATCCCCGCCAGAAACAGTATTCCAGCCTT
>JADBJO010025918.1:15000-17500 GCA_016801955.1 Conus betulinus | reverse complement strand
GAAGAATAAGGTGAGGCCGGATCACGGGACTAGCAGGGGGCGTGGGGGTGGAGGGGAGAGGGAAGGAACCAGTTCAAGAGAGACCGAACTAAATCCTTTGTTTTTTTTTTTCAGGTCTCTTTTTATGCTTCACCTCTTTATTCATGCATTTGAAATAAAGCTGCGTATATGAACATTCATTGAACTACGTCAGTGTCTCTAAATACCCTGTGCCGGTGTAGGTTCATCTCTGTCTGTCGATCTGGAACCGATGAGTACTCTTGACTGGTTCATCCCAGGAAATACTCCATGATGAGCATTCCTGAGCATCTTTGACAGTTACACGGAAAAAAAAGTGTTTAAGTATTGAAAAGCTGCTCCTTCCACCACTAGTGAAAGACGGGGTGGAAGTGTTTTCGATAGGCTGTTGATTGTATTGCACTCATGATGCTGTACACAAGTACAATCACTGATCACTTTTGTATAAACCCACACAATCCACAGTCCTGCATATTTGATGTTTCAAAGAGGAAAGACGTTGAAGAAAAATCATCTGTTGCTAACTTTCTGGGTTCACCTGTATGCCATTTTGCACGGTGGAATTGGAGGAGAATGGAAAAAAAAAGCTCAAATATCACGGTCAGTCAGTGAACATAACATGACATTTTGTTTAAAGCGCATCCACCGAGCCTGACCCTAAACCGTTTCCTGAAATAACCCAAACCCTATCCTAAAATAACCCTAGTAATACATAATTCTAAGTGAAATTAACATGTACTAACTTAATAAAGCCTTGTAAAAACCTTTGTGATGATTTGTGCATTTTACCTGTTACATGTGCTCTTTACAGATAAGAGTTCAGGGATACTAAGTTCAGGTTGGGGTTGAAGAAGTAACTTTGCTGCTTGAATGGATGAGTATGTCTGGTCTAATGTGTGTGTGTGTGTGTGTGTGTGTGTGTGTGTGTGTGTGTGTGTGTGTGTGTGTGTGTGTAAGCGTGCGTGCATGCATGTGTGTGTGTGTGTGTGTGTGTGTGTGTGTGTGTGAGAGAGAGAGAGAGAGAGAGAGAGAGAGAGAGAGAGAGAGAGAAGGGAGGGAGGAGAGAGAGAGAGATGCAACAAGTGACAACTGATCACACATCTTTAAACACAACTCTGTCACTCTCTATCTCTCTCTCTCCCTCTCTCCCTCTCCCCCCACACACACACACACACACACACACACACACACACACACACACACTCACTCTCTCTCTCTCTCTGTGTGTGTGTGTGTGTGTGTGTGTGTGTGTGTGTGTGTGTGTGTGTGTGTGTGTGAGTGACGATGTGAAATGTAAACATGAAACCATTCACTGACCGCATGGAGTCTATCGATCCATCGACTTCCGCCTCATGTACAGAACCATGACCTTTCGTCTCCTGCTGGATGAGACCCACAACTGGCCACGTCAGTCACACCCTGCCCCTACGCTATGCTATCTAAAAGACATAACTTCTATTTGTTTTCTGTTTTTTTTTTTTTTTCAGCGTTTTCACCACAGTGAAAGGCAGAGTAGGAAAGTTTGGAAAAAGTAACTCGTTAAAAAAATGATTAGGGTATAATGTTGTTGTTGTTGTTGTTGTTGTTGTTGTTGTTGTTGTTGTCGTACCCTGGCTAAAAGACTACAGGGATCATTCAAACAGCCGAAGTGTTTGAACACAATGGTAGGCCCTACAAATGCATCAGCTGGGGATGAGAACATTACGTATGTAACCGTTTTTGATTACCCCGCCACATGGGCAACCACACTCTGACTTCGGGGGATTTTGGAGACTGATAATGTTATGCTAGGAGCTTGTCACAACTGAAAACACACTCCCTGCATAACTATACATAGCATAGCAACATTTTGACGTAGCGTTGGTGTTGTAGCCTACGTCAATTGGCCTGACACAGCCTTACGCCAAGGTGGGGGATAGAATCAATATAAAAAGAAATTTTAGTCTTTGTTCGTTTTGGGCCTAATTGGTAATTGTGGTGTCTGACTCATTTGAAAGTGTGGAGTGCTTGTAAAACGACGCATGAAGAGACAGTACTGTCAGTGCCGAGTTCTGAACACGCCCCAACTCTCGGCGAAGCATTTGTGCTACTCGATCATAGATGCCGCAACTCGTTATCATATCCTGTTCTGGCGACACTGTCTATTTAGGTGTCGTCAGCTAACCATGAAGTTGTGTTAAAAGCAGCCAGCAATGAGCAAGGGTACACAGTGACAGGTGAGCTGCAAACGTGTGTGCCACGGTGTGGAGTTCAACCCTTTCTGTCGCCGGCATTTCAGAGGTACTTTTTTCTGAGTTGTGTTTTAAAAAACGTGAGTGATCAGTTGTCACTTGTTGCATTTGTCTCTCTCTCTCTCTCTCTCTGTCTCTGCATGTGTGTGTGTGTGTGTGTGTGTGTGTGTGTGTGTGTGTGCGTGCGTATGTGTGTGTACGTGGGTGCGTGCGTGCGTGCGCGCGTATATTTGTGTGCGTGTGTGTGTGTG
>JADBJO010025918.1:0-10000 GCA_016801955.1 Conus betulinus | reverse complement strand
TATTTTTTCTTGGGTTCGTGTTCATGTCGGCATTCGGCGCAAAGAGGTGGTTAATCCACTTGCCGAGACACGCATGAAGAGCCTGAGCTGTGAAGAAATGGGGGGCTGGTTTTAGAAGCGGAAGATGGAGCCTGGAAGATGAACCTCGTATTTGGAGGGCCGATGAGCGCCAGTACTGAGGACAATGTTGACCGCATCAGGATACTTGTTGCTATGGCCATGGTCCGTCATTTTCGCCCACAGTCAAAGAATACTTGTTGCTATGGCCATGGTCCGTCACTTTCGCCCACAGTCAAAGAATACTTGTTGCTATGGCCATGGTCCGTCATTTTCGCCAGAGTCAAAGAATACTTGTTGTTATGGCCATGGTCCGTCACTTTCGCCCACAGTCAAAGAATACTTGTTGCTATGGCCATGGTCCGTCACTTTCGCCCAGAGTCTTAGAATACTTGTTGCTATGGCCATGGTGCGTCACTTTCGCCCCAAAGTCAAAGAATACTTGTTGCTATGGCCATGGTGCGTCACTTTCGCCCAGAGTCGCAGAATACTTGTTGCTATGGCCATGGTGCGTCACTTTCGCCCAGAGTCAAAGGATGCTTGTTGCTATGGCCATGGTGCGTCACTTTCGCCCAGAGTCAAAGGATACTTGTTGCTATGGCCATGGTGCGTCACTTTCGCCCACAGTCAAAGAATACTTGTTGCTATGGCCATGGTGCGTCACTTTCGCTCAGAGTCACAGAATACTTGTTGCTATGGCCATGGTGCGTCACTTTCGCTCACAGTCAAAGAATACTTGTTGCTATGGCCATGGTGCGTCACTTTCGCCTAGAGTCACAGAATACTTGATGCTATGGCCATGGTGCGTCACTTTCACTCACAGTCAAAGAATACTTGATGCTATGGCCATGGTGCGTCACTTTCGCCCACAGTCAAAAGGAACAATTGAAGCAGTGAAAGCACTTTGACTGTTCCCCGCCAAAGAAAAAGAAAAAACAAAAAAAAAAAACGGAAAGGACAAAAAGCCGAAGTCGCCCCCTCCCCTTCCCAATTTCTACTTGCACTCCCTGTGTGAAGCGACGATTAATGACAGTAATGGTAATGCAGTGACAAGTCGGCAAACTTAATTCGATAAACTGAATGTTCTGCATACGTGTAACTAATACTAATGGGAAGAAATATGACATCTTACTCGTTCATGAGGATATGAAAGGTAACAAAAAATGTTTCAATTGTGTTTAGTAAGAGTGTAATAAAAGAGAAAGCGTCCTGCTTCTGACGTTCACAATTGTGTTTAGTAAGAGTGTAATAAAAGAGAAAGCGTCCTGCTTCTGACGTTCACACGTTGCTGGCCTTCATAAGAATAATGAAATATCTGTTCTGCTCGCTGTCTCTCTATTGTCTTTGTTTCCTTCTTCACCTACTTTACACACTCTCTGATAAATCCACTTCATGTCTACACATAGTTGAAAAACTAAACCAAAAGGAGTAGATTGGTCATTTTTGAGCACAACTACACGCTGCTGACACGTTTTCTGGTAAGAACACTCCTTGCCTTAACAAGATGGCACTGTGCTAGGGGAGAGAGAGGAGGGGTGGGGATGGGTTGAGGGTAGAGTGGTGTCGTGAAAGTGTGAAAGTGAAGAGGGAAAGATAGAGGCGCGATCGATCTACACTAAAGTTAACTTCATAGCCGTCCTTTCGCTGATACTATCAAAAGTTGGTTGCCCGAAGGATTAGATGGGATCAAATTTCTACTTGTACGCCAGGAGATTGAGGTGTCACGGACAACTGGACGGGTGGGTATTTTGGGCTTACTGGATTCCTTCAGAAGCAGTCTTAGAGCTTATCATCATCACCCCTCATGCTTCTCTCATTTTCTCTGTCTATGTTGGTGTCTTTTTTTATTTTTATTTTATCTGTCTCCCTCCTCCATCTTTCTCGTCTCACTGTAAGTGTGGATGGCGCCTAGCTATCTGTGTCTTTCTCTGTCTTTTACTGTCTCTGTCTGTCTGTCTGTCTGCCTCTCTCTCTCTCTCTCTCTTTCTCTCTATCTGTGGTGTGTGTGTGTGTGCACGCGCTCGTGCATGCCTGCGCACGCGCGCATGCATTCATGTGTGTGTGTGTGTGTGTGTGTGTGTGTGTGTGTGTGTGTGTGTGTGGCGCGCGCGCGCGCGCTGTTGAAAATGAACGAGTTGGGAAGAAGACATGAAAACAAAAGACACAAATTAGAATGCTTCTAAGCGACGTAACCTATTCCTTTATTTTTCTGCCCATGGAAGGGTCAGGACTGAATCCATGAGGGATCGATGATAGCCCACTAAGAGTTCGACTCTGAAGGTAGGATCTCATAATAACTAAGATTGCTTTGTCTATTTATTGTTGTATTTTTTGTTGTTTTATGTCATAGTAATGATTTCTCTGTTTATTATTGTTATTCGGTTGTTGTGTTATATGTCACAGTAATGCTTTCTCTGTTTGTTGTTGTTTTGTTGTTGTTTTATGTCATATTAGTACATTATCTATTTGTTATTGTTATTTTGCTGTTTTTTGTTTTTTTTAATGTCACAGTCCAGAACTGACCTTCCGTCATTGTCATACCGGGCGTGAAAATGTTTGACGTGAGCACTGTGTTGGTGGGAGGGGTGGCACTAGCCTTGTCCTTGGTGTGGTGGTGGCTGCGCTGCAGATGTCCACCCGGTATTCCACCCAGCCCTGGCGTGGCCCTGCCCTGGTGGGCCACCTGTACCTCATGAGCAAGGACCCCAGGCCCCAGTTCCACAAGTGGCGTCAGCAGTGCGGAGACATCTTCAGCCTGCGTTTGGGCGGGCGGCTGATCATCATCTTTTTGCGGCCTCCCAGTCATCAGGGAAGCTTTTGTCAAGATGGCCGACGTCTTCTCCGAGAGACCATCCATGTTTATGACGGACAGAATCTGCAAAAAGAGAGGTGAGGCTAACTTTTTATCTTAGAACATTTAGAACTTCGTATCCTGAAACCACGGAGGACTAAACTTTTCCTTCATGTTGCTTGTGTGTAGGGAGAGTTGTGTAGGTGCATGATCTGTCAGTAGTCTTTCCTTTTATTTCACGTCGGGGCCTATGTGTTACCTCTGTTGTTCCGTGTTACCAGGACTTCATAGTAAGGATAATAGTCTTAATATATTTTTCGATAACTATGAACTGCATTGCACCTTATTAAATACAGTATGCTATATCCGATTTCACTACACTACACTACACTACACTACACTACACTACACTACACTACACTACACTACACCACACCACACCACACCACACCACACCACACCACACTACACTACACATACACACATCACCACATCACACCACGCTACACCACACTACACTACTATACCAGACTACATCACACCAACACTACACCACACTACACTACACTACACCACACCACACTACACTACGTTACACAGCCACCACACGACACCACACGACACCACACTACACTACACTACACTACACTACACTACACTACACTATCTCTAGAAATACTCCAAGCTACACTACACCACACCACACCACACCACACCACACCACCACACCACACCACCACACCACACACCACACCACCACACACACACTACACTACACCACACTACACTACACCACACTACTACACACACCACACCACACCACACCACACACACCACACACCACACTACACTACACACCACACCACACTACACACCACACTACACCACCACACTGTCTCTCTCTAAAATGCTCCAAGCTAGTCAACCTCTACCACTTCATGTCAAGCGCCTTTGGACAGCTTCCATAACGAGACCCCGGCAGTCGATAAACAGCGTTGATTGCCCCCCTTGACGAGACACGCAGGCCACCTAACGCGTTTGGAGTCAATAAACTTCACAGCTACTGACTCAATACAGAAGCCGAAAAACGTGTTGTTCATTCCAAAGATTTAATAATCCGCCCCCCCCCCCTCCGCCCCCCTCCGCCCCTGCGCTCCACAATTTTAATTTTGGGTAATAAATTGTTAATAAGACACCATTGTTGTTTATCTTGACTGTTGATGTGATTTGTTACCCTTTTTGTTTTTGCTCTTTTGTTTTGTGTTGTGTTGTGTTGTGTTGGTTTGTTTCTCTGCCCCTGAGCGCAATGAAGCAAGAACGACGGAACGTGTCGTTTCGATCAAACTTCACCAAAAAATGGAATGTAACCCAGAAACGAAACGGTCAGATTCTGGGGTGGATCTATGGAGCAGAATCGGATTGTATGCGAGATCTTTGATGTCCCCCCCCCCCCCCCCCTTTGCATGCTCCACAAGAAAAACAAAACGACGAAGTTCTACAAATATGACAGCCGTGAAATATATTACGTTATCTTTAAATAGCATCGTTTCTCGTAGGCCGTGAAACTAGCTGAAGACTGATTTTTCCAGATAGTAATTGCCTCACCAAGTCAGTGTTTTGTTCATGTTATTAGAAAAGGAAATTAGTTTATGATAAACCCTAGCCCCTACCCATCCTCCCCCCACCTTTCTTTTTTTTTTTTTTTAAGAATTCACTGCATAGAGTTTCACGTGGTCATTTTCAGCTAGGATCCATGGACAGATGCAGGAAATATTGCACAAAATAATGGGCGAGGGAGGCGGGGGGGGGGGGGGGGGGGGGGGGAGCTACTAAACCGATCTGTTACAAACATTTGTGCACGATCTCAATCGAGGTTTTGGGGTGCTCTCCTGAGGACTGTCCTTGTAGCTGTATAAACACTGGACTTAAAACCAAGGGAGTTTGCTCAGAAAGTCACAATTTGTTTTCTCCTTCTGGAATAAAACACACACACACACACACACACACACACACACACACACACACACACACACACAACAAACAAACAAACAAAACAAAGCAAAAAGTAGAAAAACGGTTGATAGTAGTCACAATGAATTGCATTATAAAACGCATCAGCAAAAGGTGGCACACCCTGACGTAAAACCAAGTTTCACTGAAGTGAACTCGTTCAACTTGTTTTTCTGAAAAACCATCACTTCTACCACTCTGACGGGTTCACTGGAAAACGGAATATTTGCAGCTGATTTAGTTTAAGTAAAGATCGTTCAATCGCCTTTTGTTCGTTTCAGTTATTCATCAATTTTTCGTTTCATTATTCAGCTTATAATATTCCAGTATTAAAGAACAATGTGCAATCGGTTTTTGGCATGTCGTCTGACCTCTCTCTCTCTCTCTCTCTCTCTCTCTCTCTCTCTCTCTCCCCTCTCTCTGTGCTCTTCTCTCCCCTGACCTCTGTCTGTCTGTCTGTTGGTCTGTCTGTCTGTCTGTCTGTCTGTCTGTCTATCTCTACTGGTTATTGGCACGTATACGGAAGAGGGACACTTGACATGATAAAACTCGTTCAGTCCACACCACACCGGAAAAACATTTTTCTAGCGGCAGTTCTGGGGTTCCTGTGTCCACTTACAAACACAGTGTCAGGCCCTGATTGATGACTGATGCTATCTGCACTCACGCACTATGTGTGTGTGTGTGTGTGTGTGTGTGTGTGTGTGTGTGTGTGTGTGTGTGTGTGTGCGTGCGTGCGTGCGTGCGTGCGTGCGTTCGTGTGTGTGTGTGTGACACACACTCCAGCAAACAGAGAACACACACACACACACACACACACACACACACAACACACACACACACACACACAGTATGCTATATCCGACTTCAGCAGAAAATAACAGTAAACTACTCGGGCTTTGTTGACCGAACAGAAGACCGGGGGTTCCCGTGCGGGACTTCCAGGCACCACGGATCCATAAGGACAGCCAGCTAGACCCGTCCGGTAGACTACTAACCATTGGTGACGTCACCCGACACCAGAGAGACAGCCTACCCCCTTACCTTGGCTGTATTGAGAGGGGTCAAGGAGTACATTCAAACACCTGAAAAGCTTCCGAATTTGATGGGAAGGGTACGATAAGAAAAAAATTGTGAAGGCGAAGCGATAGTTGATGAAGCAGAAGGATGAAGACGGGTGCAGGTGCACTTCAGCTGTGTTACCGTGTCTCAGTGCTGTAAAACAAGATCCAAGGCAGTGTCGGATTTCGTCGTTCAGTCGGTGCACTGCTATTTGCCCACCGCATTAAACGAAAACAGCCATCCGATCGGGAATTTCGGGTTTTGTTTTTTCTTTTTTTTTTTTTTTTTTTAATTATTTTCAAATTAGGGTTTGGTGGTGGTGGGGGGGGGAGAAGAATAAGGTGAGGCCGGATCACGGGACTAGCAGGGGCGTGGGGGTGGAGGGGAGAGGGAAGGAACCAGTTCAAGAGAGACCGAACTAAATCCTTTGTTTTTTTTTTCAGGTCTCTTTTTATGCTTCACCTCTTTATTCATGCATTTGAAATAAAGCTGCGTATATGAACATTCATTGAACTTACGTCAGTGTCTCTAAATACCCTGTGCCGGTGTAGGTTCATCTCTGTCTGTCGATCTGGAACCGATGAGTACTCTTGACTGGTTCATCCCAGGAAATACTCCATGATGAGCATTCCTGAGCATCTTTGACAGTTACACGGGAAAAAAAAGTGTTTAAGTATTGAAAAGCTGCTCCTTCCACCACTAGTGAAAGACGGGGTGGAAGTGTTTTCGATAGGCTGTTGATTGTATTGCACCTCATGATGCTGTACACAAGTACAATCACTGATCACTTTTGTATAAACCCACACAATCCACAGTCCTGCATATTTGATGTTTCAAAGAGGAAAGACGTTGAAGAAAATCATCTGTTGCTAACTTTCTGGGTTCACCTGTATGCCCATTTTGCACGGTGGAATTGGAGGGAGAATGGAAAAAAAAAAGCTCAAATATCACGGTCAGTCAGTGAACATAACATGACATTTTGTTTAAAGCGCATCCACCGAGCCCTGACCCTAAACCGTTTCCTGAAATAACCCAAACCCTATCCTAAAATAACCCTAGTAATACATAATTCTAAGTGAAACTTAACATGTACTAACTTAATAAAGCCTTGTAAAAACCTTTGTGATGATTGTGTGCATTTTACCGTGTGTGTGTGTGTGTGTGTGTGTGTGTGAGAGAGAGAGAGAGAGAGAGAGAGAGAGAGAGAGAGAGGAAGGGAGGGAAGGAGAGAGAGAGATGCAACAAGTGACAACTGATCACACATCTTTAAAACACAAACTCTGTCACTCTCTATCTCTCTCTCCCTCTCTCCCTCCCCCCTCACACACACACACACACACACACACACACACACACACACACACACACTCTCTCTCTCTCTCTCTGTCTGTGTGTGTGTGGTGTGTGTGTGTGGGTGTGTGTGTGTGTGTGGTGTGAGTGACGATGTGAAATGTAAAACATGAAACCATTCACTGACCGCATGGAGTCTATCGATCCATCGACTTCCGCCTCATGTACAGAACCATGGACCTTTCGTTCTCCTGCTGGATGAGACCCACAACTGGCCACGTCAGTCACACCCTGCCCCTACGCTATGCTATCTAAAAGACATAACTTCTATTTGTTTTCTGTTTTTTTTTTTTTTCAGCGTTTTCACCACAGTGAAAGGCAGAGTAGGAAAGTTTGGAAAAAGTAACTCGTTAAAAATGATTAGGGTATAATGTTGTTGTGTTGTTGGTGTTGTTGTTGTTGTTGTTGTTGTTGTCGTACCCTGGCTAAAAGACTACAGGGATCATTCAAACAGCCGAAGTGTTTGAACACAATGGTAGGCCTACAAATGCATCAGCTGGGGATGAGAACATTACGTATGTAACCGTTTTTGATTACCCCGCCACATGGGCAACCACACTCTGACTTCGGGGGATTTTGGAGACTGATAATGTTATGCTAGGAGCTTGTCACAACTGAAAACACTCCCTGCATAACTATACATAGCATAGCAACATTTTGACGTAGCGTTGGTGTTGTAGCCTACGTCAATTGGCCTGACACAGCCTTACGCCAAGGTGGGGGATAGAATCAATATAAAAAGAAATTTTAGTCTTTGTTCGTTTTGGGCCTAATGGTAATTGTGGTGTCTGACTCATTTGAAAAGTGGAGTGCTTGTAAAACGACGCATGAAGAGACAGTACTGTCAGTGCCGAGTTCTGAACACGCCCCAACTCTCGGCGAAGCATTTGTGCTACTCGATCATAGATGCCGCAAATCGTATCATATCCTGTTCTGGCGACACTGTCTATTTAGGTGTCGTCAGCTAACCATGAAGTTGTGTTAAAAGCAGCCAGCAATGAGCAAGGGTACACAGTGACAGGTGAGCTGCAAACGTGTGTGCCACGGTGTGGAGTTCAACCCTTTCTGTCGCCGGCATTTCAGAGGTACTTTTTTCTGAGTTGTGTTTTAAAAACGTGAGTGATCAGTTGTCACTTGTTGCATTTGTCTCTCTCTCTCTCTCTCTCTCTCTCTGCATGTGTGTGTGTGTGTGTGTGTGTGTGTGTGTGTGTGTGTGTGCGTGCGTATGTGTGTGTACGTGGGTGCGTGCGTGCGTGCGCGCGTATATTGTGTGCGTGTGTGTGTGTGTGTGAGTGTGTGTGTGTGTGTGTGTGTGTGTGTGTGTGTAGACATTACGTTTAACAAAGCTTTCACAAGTCACTGTTGATTACTCTGTCGTTGTCTTTGAGATCAACGGACAGTTACAGCACTGATCATCAAGAAGAAAGGCAGTGGACAACAGACTTCTGCGAATACACAAACAACAGCAAACTTCATAACTTTAAGTTATTATGATTTTTAATCCATTTATTCATTTATTTAATTTTATTTTTGCTGAGCTGGGACACCTTCACATTATTAAAGCGTTGATGGCCTTGGCCGTCACAGCTCTTGGGGCAGAGAGTTTCCAGTCTTTGACAGAGACTGTGGCAGGAAGCCAGCCTGTCTTTATTGTGTTCTGCAGAAGATCTTGAGCCCACTGACAGGAGTGCTGGGAGCGACGAGGGGCGCTGTGGTGCTGTACTTTCTCTTTGACGTTTCTCAAGGCTCAATGGGTTGTGCTGTAGTTGACAGAGCATGACTAGTCTTCACTGTTTGCTGTTCAGTCACTGCCAGAGTAGGGCATTTCCAGGTGCTCAGTCGTTGCTGCAACATTTGATATGTTCTTGTAATCACGGCGAGGACTGGATGTGAAAATGCACACCAGTGTTTGTCTATTATTATCATAGTTTTGTCATATCATGTCATGTCTTGTCTTATCTCTGTCTGTCTGTCTGTCTCTCTGTGCGTGCGCGCGTGCATGTGTGGCGGGCATATGTAAGTAACGTGAGTGTGGTGTGTGGTGTGTGTGTGTGGTGTGTGTGTGTGTGTGTGTGTGCACGCGCGCGCAATGCATGTGTGCGTGCATGTGTGATGGTGAGTGAGGTGGTTTTTTGTGTGTCAGAGAGAGAGAGAAGAGAGAGAGAGCAGAGAGAGAGGGAGAGCGCTAGTGTGCTCCTCAAAGCACTTTCCTTCTTTCTGCGTTTTCAGTTCTGTCTGTCTGTCTCTAGTGTTTTATATTCGACTCGAAGTGGCATAAATCACAGAGGAACGCCAGTCATACTGTCGTAGAACAAACCCAGATCGTCTTGACGTTGAAAAGTAATGGACATTATAATTAAGCTTGGAGTCTGTACAAAAGTGGTCAGGCATAAACCAAATTATTTACCTAGTACGGATGGATCTCGTCGACCATAGAACACCTTAGCAGTTAACAAACTTTCAGTCGTCACAGGTGAGGCGAACTTGATAAACAGTGCTGCGACGCCACGAAACGTTACCTTTTTTCCCACAGCGCTGTTACGTTCCAACTACTGGACTTCATCGTATTCACAGTGCAATTCTGGGGCCGAAAAGAAGTTAATCCCATCCTCGCCGCCCCGCCCCCCCCCACCCTTCTGTTCTCCGAAAAGGTAGCGAGCACCAAAGCGGTATTTGAGGACAGAAGAACAAGCGGGTGCAGGTGCACTCAACTGTTTTTGTTTCATCTGG
>JADBJO010025917.1:0-23166 GCA_016801955.1 Conus betulinus | reverse complement strand
TTGGTTAAAAGGCTTCTACTAACAGGTGACCAGAGACCACAGAGTAACAGAGGGCAACAGCTGCATGACATGTTGACAGAGGTCAGATGACATTCATCTTCTGTACTGACAGAGGGTAAGACCAGGTACCTACTGTACTGATGGAGGGCAAAAGACATATGCTAAATGTTTTGACAGAATGCAAGCGACAAATACTTATATGCATACATACATACACATATGTGTAAATATATATATATATATATATATATATATATATATATATATATATATATGTATATATATGATATATATATATATATATATATATATATATATATATATATATATGTATGTATATATGGGGAAAATAAGCATTGGCTAGGAATTTCGCCGTCATTACATATAAGACATGGCAAAAATTTCACAAAGGAATGAGGAAAACAACAGGGGGTGGGGGGGGGGGGGGGGGGGGGTAAAGGAACAGGCAAAGAAAGAAAATGGGAAGGAAAAAATCAGGGAGAGATATCGTATACAGGCCATTACTTACCGATGGTGTTGATACGGAGAATCTCAGTGATGACCGCCTCAATGTAGGGCAGCTTCTTCCGGTCCTCTGACGTCACCTGACGATGCTGTCCCACAACCTGTCATCCACAGGACAATTACAATGAAGACACAGATGACGCAACCTGTCATCAACAGGACAGTTACAATGAATACACAGATGACGTCAAACGGCCTGTCATCTGCAGGTGGACAGTTACACAGATGATACAACCTGTCATCTACAGGTCATTTACAATGAAGCACAGATGACACAACCTGTCATCCACAGGGCAGTCACAATGAAGACACAGATGACGTCACACAACCTGTCATCTACAGGACAGTTACAATGAAGACACAGATGACACAAACTGTCATCCACAGGGCAGTCACAATGAAGACACAAATGACACAACCTGTCATCCACAGGAAAGTTACAATGAAGACACAGATGACACAACCTGTCATCCACAGGACAGTCACAATGAAGACACAGATGACACAACCTGTTGTCCACAGAACAGTTACAATGAGGACACAGATGACACAATCTGCCATGCACAGGACAATTACAAGTAAGACACAGATGACACAACTTGTCATCCACAGGACAGTTACAATGAAGACACAGATGGCACAACCTGTCATCCACAGGACAGTCACAATGAAGACACAGATGACACAACCTTTCATCCACAGGACAGTTACACTGAAGACACAGATAACGTCACACAACCTGTCGTCCACAGGACAGTTACAATGAGAGACACAGATGACACAACCTGTCGTCCACAGGACAGTTACAATGAGGACACAGATGACACAATCTGCCAGGCACAGGACAATTACAATGAAGACACAGATGACACAACCTGTCATCCACATGACAGTTACAATGAAGACACAGATGACACAAGCTGTCGTCCACAGCATAGTGACAATAAAGACACAGATGACACAACCTGTCATCCACAGGACAGTTACAATGAAGACACTGACGACACAACCTGTCATCCACTGGACAGTTACAATGAAGAAGACTCAGATGACACAACCTGTCATCCACAGGACAGTCACAAGGAAGACACAGATGACACAACCTGTCGTCCACAGGACAGTTACAATGAAGACACAGATGACACACAACCTGTCGTCCACGGGACAGTCACAATGAAGACACAGATGACGTCACACACAACCTGTGAACACACAGACAGTTACAATGAAGACACAGGTGATACAAACCTGTATCATCCACAGGACAATTACAAAGACACAGATGACACAACAGTCACCCACAGGACAATTACAATGAAGACACAGATGACACAACCTGTCATCCACAGGACAGTCACAATGAAGACGCAGATGACGTCACACAAACCTGTGCACCACAGACAGGCTACAGCGAAGACACGGATGACACAACCTGTCATCCACAGGACAATTACAATGAAGACACAGATGACGCAACCTGTCATCCACAGGACAATTACAATGAAGACACAGATGACATAACTGTCATCCACAGGACAGTCACAATGAAGACACACAGACGACAGATGACAACCTGTCATCCACAGGACAGTCACAATGAAGACACAGATGCCGTCAGACAACCTGTCATCCACAGGACAGTTACAACATGAAGACACAGATGACACAACCTGTCATCCACAGGACAGTCACAAGGAAGACACAGATGACACAACCTGTCGTCCACAGGACAGTTACAATGAAGACACAGATGACACAACCCTGTCGTCCACGGGACAGTCACAATGAAGACACAGATGACGTCACACAACCTGTGAACCACAGGACAGTTACAATGAAGACACAGGTGATACAACCTATCATCATCCACAGGACAATTACAACAAAGACACAGATGACACAACCAGTCACCCACAGGACAATTACAACAAGACACAGATGACACAACCTGTCATCCACAGGACAGTCACAATGAAGACGCAGATGACGTCACACAACCTGTGCACCACAGAACGGCTACAGCGAAGACACGGATGACACACACCTGTCATCCACAGGACAATATCAATGAAGACACAGATGACGCAACCTGTCCATCCACAGGACAATTACAATGAAGACACAGATGACATAACATGTCATCCACAGGACAGTCACAATGAAGACACAGACGACACAACCTGTCATCCACAGGACAGTCACAATGAAGACACAGATGCCGTCAGACAACTGTGATCCACAGGACAGTTACAATGAAGACACAGATGACACAACCTGTCATCCAAAGGACAGTTACAATGAAGACAAACATGATACAACTGTCATCCAAAGGACAGTTACAATGAAGACAAACATGATACAACCTGTCATCCAAAGGACAGTTACAATGAAGACAAACACATGATACAACCTGTCATCCTCAGGACAATCAAAATGAAGACACAGATGACACAACCTGTCATCCACAGGACAGTTACAATGAAGACACAGATGACACAACCTGTCATCCACAGGACAGTTACAATGAAGACACAGATGACACAACCTGTCATCCACAGGAAAGTTACAATGAAGACTCAGATGACACAACCTGCCATCCACAGGACAGTCACAATGAAGACACAGATGACACAACCTGTGGTCCCACAGGACAGTTACAATGAAGACACAGATGACACAACCTGTCATCCACACGACAGTTACAATGAAGACGCAGATGATACAACTGTCATCCACAGGACAGTCACAATGAAGACACAGATGATACAGACTGTCATCAACAGGACAAAAACGATGAAGAGACACAGATGACGCAACCTGTCATGTACAGGACAATCACAATGAATACACAAATGACGTCACACAACCTTTCATGCACAGGACAGTTACAATGAAGACAGATTACACAATCTGACACCCCCAGGAGAGTTACAATGAAGACACAGATGACGTCACACAACCTGTCATCCACAGGAGAGTTTACAATGAAGACACAGATGACATGACACAACCTATTACCCACAGGACAGTTACAATGAAGACAGATGACGTCACACAACCTGTCATCCACAGGACAGTTACAATGAAGACACAGATGACACAATCTGTCATTCATAGGATGCTTACAGTGAAGAGACAGATGACGTCACAACAACCTGTCATCCACAGGACAATTACACTTAAGACACAGATGACACAACCTGTCATCCACATCAGAGCCACAATGAAGACACAGATAACACAACTTGCCATTCACAGGACGCTTACAGTGAAGACACAGATGACGTCACACAATCTGCCATCTACAGGACAATTACAATGAAGACACAGATGACACAACCTATCACCCACAAGAGAGTTAAAATGGAGACACAGATGACGTGACACAACATGTCATCTGCAGGACAGTTACAATGAAGAGACAGATGACGTGACACAACCTGTCATCCACAAGACAGTTACAATGAAGACACAGATGACGTCACACAACCTGTCACCCACAGGACAGTTACAATGAAGACACAAATGACGTCAAACAACCTGTCAACCACAGGACAGTCACAATGAAGACACGGATGACGTCACACAACCTCAACAACAACAGGACAGTCACAATGAAGACACAGATGACGTCACACAACCTGTCAACCACAGAATAGTCACAATGAAGACACAGATGACGTCACACAAACCTGTCATCCACAGGACAGTCACAATGAAGACACAGATGACGTCACACACCTGTCATCCACAGGACAGTCACAATGAAAACACAGATGACGGACCACAATTGTCATCCATATGTCCAGATGGTGGCGAGTGAGCCGTTGAAAAACTAAATCCCTAATTACGTGCCGTCTAGGTTTATGGGGAATCGTTGCAGATGACGATGGTAGCTGCCAACAGTGATGTTGCTTCGATTTGTATATGTGCGTGTGCGTGCGTGCGTGCGTGCGTGCGCGCGCGCGCGCGCTCGCGCGCGTCGTGTGTGTGTGTGTGGACTTGAGATCCTGCAGGTGAGAAGTGTGTGTGGGTGGGTGGACGACGACGCAGGTGGTGGGTTTGACAGTTTGTTTTGGAAGTTGGGATTCCCGGGCAGTTGTTCTGGAAACAGCCGTGGGTTGGCTGAGAACATCATTATGATGGCATGGGGGTATCCACGGCTCGTGAAAAAAACTCCCAACATTTTGGTAGCTTACAATGTGAAATGTTCTTTGTTGGGGTAGAGTGTGTGTGCAGGTGGAGGAATTCAGAGCATGGAATGCAGTTTTTGAGGATGAAGGGTGGGAAGATGTGTATTTCCAGTTATGAATGTGATTCATTGGGTTTGTAGAAAACTGATCTTTCGAGCAGTTCCTTTCTGAGGGAGATGGGATACGTCCAGGAAGCTGACTGGGAAAATCGTGCAAGTAAACTCAATGGATGGGTGAAAGGTCTGAAAACAGGTGAGGAAGTTGAGGAGGTCTTGTTCTGGGCATGGACGTGGCTCCCTGTTCGTCATTGATGTTCCATTTGTGGAGTTCTGGAGTCGGACAGTGTAGGAAGGTAGTGGGCGCTGATTCAGGCGTCTCATGGAAACCCAAGCGTAGGATAGTCACATTTTGGTTCCCATGGCGACATCACTGATTTGCAAGAAGTATATTTGTTAAAATCAAACGCGATGAGGGTGAGAACTAGATCTGTATGGTGACCAGTGTCAGCATGACGAATGGAAATGTGAAGAGAGACAACGTCAAGCATAAAGGGGAGGCTGGACAGGAACTTGGGGTCAGTATTAGAATGAGGTGATCATGTTGAGAGTGGAGTGGAAGTATGTGGGACAGCTTTGCATTTTGGATAGGTGGAGAGAGTCAATACATTGTGAGATGTGTTTCTGTGGAGCAGCCACAAGAAGAGACAAATGGGTCAGCCAGGTGTGTCAACTTTGTGTATTTTTGGAAGCAAGTAGAAAGTCGGTTGTGTGGTGTCTCTTACATTATGTGGAGTTCGGCTGTCTTTGGAAAATCATTTGTTTGGTTTCCTGGTAGACCATGGTTGAAACGAGTATTTGATATGAGGAGAGTGATGTCAGTGGCATATAGAAGTGGTTTCAGACAATTGTCTATATAAACAGTTGTTTGTCCTAAAGCAAAACTGCGCTGCCCTTGTCTGCTGACTTAATGACAATACTCTGTGGTTGTCTCGGTGCCTCATGAGGTTTTTTGTTCTTCCTGCAAGAGACTGGAGTGATGGAATGGTTTTGGATTCTATTCTGGGAATTTCTTGTCTGCATTTTAATGTGGAGTTCGATATCACTGGGTTTGTCCAAGGGAAGTCGAAGGACGGCTGAAAAAGTTGGGTGAAAATGTCTAAGCTTGGTGCGGATTTGGGCACATTTTCAAGCACAGCTGTCCACCATAGTGTATGGAAAAAAAACTCTCGACACCAAAATGATCTTCACATCTGTTTGTAGTAGGCAGAATGGGGGGAGAGTTTGAGACCTTTCGCTAGGACTGACCTTTCACCCACCCGTCTCCTCTTCTTCCATCTACACTCACTGCAGGATCCTCAAGTCCAACTGGCATATAGCAGAATATGATAAATCTGCCTGCAATACCAAACCCTTCGTTACTTCCAGGAACGACAAAAATCTCAAAGGCCTACTTGTGTGTTCCAAACCGAACAATTTCACCACACCTAAGTCACCAGTACCGTTCCCTTCTTAAAACTCAGCTGCGAAATCTATCCTCTCAACAAGCAAGGCCACCAGCCTGCCTGGCCCAAAGGGCTTGTTCACAATTAAACGGGCATTGTTCTGTAAGAGCTGCAATATCATGTCTGCTATCGGTAAGATCTAAGTAGGTGAGACATCCTGCACTCTTGAGAGAGGCATTTCTGAACAACAAACTGGCTTACATCTGCCATCACTGACCCAAAACAGTCGCTCTGCGCTTCAAGCATCAGCAACACAACAGTTTTGTCAAAAGTCCTGAAATGTAAGCAGTTACTGAGTGACAACTATGTGCACAATATGCAGGAATCGCATTATTGCCAGAGTGGGGAGCCACTGCCTACTTGGATTCAACATCCAGAAATACCCCCCCCCCCCCCCTACACACACACACACACACACACACACACACACACACACACACACACGACACAAGCCCGCGGTACTCTTCACAGACGCACCATCACATGATTCGTTATTTACATCATGTATATGTTAAACTATTCTCCATTCTCTTTTTCGATGTCTGTCTTCATTTGCTTTATCAGTATATTTTTTCACTTACTAACCTACTCACTCCCTTTTCTGATTCCAATTTTCTTTCAGATATATTTACTTTTTCTACACATTTGTTCCTATCTTTCTTTCTTTCTCTTGTCTGTTTTAGTAGTTTTCTGAGCTTTCTACTCAAAGATCAGTGACATTCGTTTCCACCTGATTAGTAGTAGTAGTAGTAGTAGTAGTAGTAGTAGGCCAGTGGTAGTAGAACTACTAATAGTAGTAGTAAGTAGTAGTAGTAGTAGTAGTTGCTGTGTTGTTGTTGTTGTAGTAGTAGACACAGTAGTACTAGCAATAGTAGTAGTTGTGGTGTGGTAGTAGTGGTAGTATTAGTGGCAGCAGCAGCAGCAGCAACAGCAGAAGTGGTAGTAGTAGAAGTGTTGTATTGATTTTTATTATTATCATTAGTAGTAGCAGTAGTAATAGCTGCAGTAATCGTAGCAGTGCTGAGGTTTACGCACTAAAGTTGGACTGTGATCAGTTTTACAAACTATGGTGGATCAGTGAATTGGGGAGGTTGGATCTCCCCTTCCTGAGTGCTAAGCTAACCATCATGTCTGTAATGCCTGTTTGATTGACAGGCTGCTGGCGGAACGGGACCGCCAATAAAAACATTAGGAGAAGGGGGGGGGGGGGGGGGGGGGGGGCGGTTATTAGTCATCTGAAAATGAGAGAGAGCAGGGGGTGTAATCTGGAAGGAGACTGTCTCTTCTCCACATACGCAAGGTGATATAAAGTTGTTGTAATGAGATATGACAATCTCTGAGATCCTGGTGTTCTTTAGCCATCATGCTAATGAACAAAGCTACTATGTCCACAGCTGCAAGACACACTCAGACACCTACAGCAATGAAACGTCCAGCCAGCTCACGAAATACACGTACTAACAGATACGTTAGTGTGCCAGCATTGCAGCGATCTTGTCTGGGAAGCTGGACTGACAGGACAAGCGAGAAGGGGTGGTGGTGGCTTCCTTTGTAGTGGAGAGGGTAGCCCAGTAGTACAGGGGCGGTTGTCATGGGAAACTCGACACTATGAAATGTTGGCGTGGAAGACAGAAAGCCAGACAGATGGACAGAAGGGAGAGAACGGGGCTGAGGTGCTGAAGCTTGGCATGGTAAAATGACGTAAACTGATAAAGCACAGGTGCAGTGTGTGTGTGTGTGTGTGTGTGTGTGTGTGTGGTGTGTGTGTGTGTGTGTGTGTGTTTTCTGTGTCTGTATCTGTGTGTGTGTGTGTGTGTGTGTGTGTGTGTGTGTGTGTGTCTGCATATATGTGTGTGTTTCTGAGTAAGAGACAGACAGAGAGACAGAGACACAGAGAGAGAGAGAGAGAGAGAGAGAGAGAGAGAGAGACAGACAGAGACAGAGACAGAGTGGGTGATAATGGCTGTCAAGTGTCAGATCACATGGGTTAGTTTACTTACATAAATTGAAAATAGATTAGGACGTAGCACAGATCCCTGAGGAGCTCCTTATATGACAGTCATGGAGGATGATAATGCAGACTCATGTTAAACTACCTGCGTTCCATCACTGTGAAAAGATGAAGTGATATTCACAGTGTGTCCAAGGCTAAACCATACACATTCATCTTTCTGGAAAAAAAAAATTTTGGTTAGTAATGTTAATGGCTTATACATAATCTATGAGACTGAACCAGTAAGTAAATTGCTTTATGTATTTGAGTGACATTACTCAGTGATATTATTCAGCATTGTGTGGCAAGAGTTTTTTTTCAAATACATTTTGGTTTGGGTGGAATATGTCATACTTGATGAAATCAGATTGAAAGTGCCATTTAACCCCTTCAGGCCTGTCACAGCAATTGTATGCAATTGTATGCATAATTTGTATGCAAGCTGGCATGCTTTGCTATTCAGTTACAAGATCATGACCGCTTTGCTCAAATTTTCATTACTCTGGATCGGCACATAAAAGGGCACTCAGCAACAGAAATATAATGTTTCCACCACACAGTAGATTTTTCTATGACTTTAGATTGTCCAGTGACTCTTGATTACTCTTGATTACTACTTATCAGTAGGGACCAAATTTGCCTCACTGTAATGCTACTTCATTGCCCATATTGTCAGAAGAAAAAAAAAAGAAAAGAAAAGAAAGAAGAAAAAAACTCATGGATTATGCTTTGAGAAAAAGCAGCACAACAATACAAGAAGGATATAGCTTCAAATTGCCCCCCTCCCCCCCCCCCCTGCTGTACTTTATATTTTGTATGGGGAATGATGGTTAAATGTCCTACATTTAACTAGATTATTGCCTGACCGGGCATCATAATTGTTTTAGGCAGGTGTGTGGTGATGAGCAGGCGTCCAGGTATGTTCGTTTGCGTACAGACCAGAGGTCGTGCGCCAGAAGGAGACAATTGAAACACCTTTCAGTGGGTAGATGACGTTAATTTAGGCCGTAGATGGAAAGATCATCTGGGTCACAGAACGTGAAGACAGTACTTAGCATTTGTGAAGACGTGTGGATAATAACACCCAAAAGCACAATGGTGATAGATATGGTTATGTAATCAGAAGAAATAGGTGCAGGTATCCAAGTTATACTCACATCTTTATCGGTCTCTGTCAGTTTATGACAAAACATCTTATGAAGAGCTGCCGTATGGCTTAATTTGTATGGCTATCACAGGAGGCCGATGGGGAGGGGAAGCCGCTGGGGATCTACTATCCAAGATACACACAGCTGCTGTTTGCAAACTGTCTTTACTCTTTAAACCAGATACAAACACAATTTTTTAAGCAAACTGTTTCTTTTACTCTTTAAACCAGGCGGATGACAAAACTCTGACAAACAGAATACTTTATTTCAAGGAAAGATTGCAGAAACGTTCAGCTAGTATAGTTCAGTGGTTTAAAAGCTAATAATTGATGCAGCTTATTTCAAGAAAAGCTACTCCATGAGACTGTGGACTGACTTAGTAACAACGGTTCTTTATTTACAGACAAGCATTGGGCAAGGCACTTGCTCATAAGAATTAGGGTAGAGCATGGCTGATGGGGAGACGAGATTGAGAGAGAGAGCGGAAGAGCATTGAACGAGGGACGAGCAGAGGACGAGAGAGCAGACGAGAGAGAGAGAGAGAGACCAGCGACAGACCAGAGAAAGACATGAGAGGAGGAGTTGGGAAGCACCTTGTCAATGCAGTCCTGACATCGTTGCTGCACATGGGGGTTGGCGACAAGGAAGAGGATCAGCCAGTCCATAGTGGTAGAGGAGGTCTCTGTGCCAGCGCCGAACAGATCTATGATCACACGCCGCATGTTGGCCGCTGAAACCGACACCAAGCAGTTAATACATAGCCCCCTCCTTCTCCCTCTGGTCAGCATGACTAGAGTCTGACCCATCCACACACTCCATGCGTGACAACAACAAACCAGTGAGCAGCGGCCATGTGCCATGGGAACAGTTTGGACCAAGTCAAGGCAGATCGATGGACCAGTTCCCTGCAAGGTTTGTATCAATACTGAAGAGTGGTCGTCTGACTGTCCACGTTGCACAGAGGCCTGTACAAGTTATTGGTCAGGTCAACCACAGACAGACAACTGCACCTCTTTCTTGCACACCTCAGCTTATGGCCATCATCCTAGCTAAGTCTTTGTTACAGTCAGCTTGTATTTTCTTATTATTTCATTGATTTCATTTTTTTATTTCTCTTTTTCACCAACTTTTTTCTTTATTTCTTTGAGGGTCCAGGAGGGGGGGGGGCAGGGGGTGGGGGCTTTCCTATCTCATATATGTGTATTACTCTAATACTGCATGACTCATAAATGTAAATGTAGCTTTGGATGACTCACATTGTAGATGTAGACTAGCATGATCAACTGTTGTAGATGTAGTCTTGCATGACTCGCTGACGTAGATAAAGCATTTGCATGACTCACCATTGTGGATGCAGCCTTGCATGACTCATCGTTATAGATGTAGCATTGTATGACTCATCGTTGTGGATGTTAGCTTTGTATGACTCATCGTTGTGGATGTAGCATTTGCATGACTCATCGTTGGGATGTAGCATTTGCATGACTCATCATTGTTGATGTAGCCTTGAATTGACTCACTGTTGTTGATGTAGCCTTGTACTGTGGATGCAGTATTGCATGACTCATCGTTGTGAATATAGCTTTGTATGACTCATCGTTGTGGATGTAGCCTTGTTTGACTCACCAGTATAGACGTGCGAATCCTCGCTTTCTGAGCGTGTCTTGATATACAGGTCGACGAAGTCACGGACAACAGAGGGGTCATAGGTCTTCTCGGTTCCTTTGAGGATCTGCTCCAGGTGTTTGTCTATGGACACGAAGGCATCACGAAGGTCTGCAAAAGCTGCAGAGTTAGTAAAAGTACATTATACTGAACTCTGTACAGCTCACGGGCAGCACCACACTGCAGTCTGTACAACACAATAACACACCTTGCAGTCTGTGTACAACACAACAACACATACTGCACTCTGTGCAACACAGCAACGCATATTGCAAGCATGTACAACACAAATATATTCTGTATTTCTGTACAGCACAACAACACAGACTGCAGTCTGTACAGCAAAACACACATACTGCAGTCTGCACAAACAGCAACACACACTGCAGTCTGTACAACACAGCAACAACACAAACACTACAGTCTGTACAACACAGCGGTCTGTGCGCCATTAGCAACACACACTGCGGGTCAGTACAACATAGCAAACCACACTGCAGTCAGTACAAACACAGCAACATACACTACAGTCAGTTAAAACACAGCAACACACACTGCGTTTAGTACAAAACACAGCAACAAACACTGCGCCAGTACAACACACAGCAACACACACTACAGTAAGTTACAACACGGAAACACACACTACATCCGTACAACATAACAGCACACGGCAGTCAAGTACAACACAGGCAACACACTCTTATAGTCAGTACAAACACAGCAAACACACACTGCAGTCAGTAAAACCCCCCCCACAGCAAACACACACTGCATTTAGTGCAACACAGCGGACACACCCTGCAGTCAGTAAAACACAGCAACACACACTGCAGTCAGTACAACACAGCAACACACATTGCATTTAGTGCAACACAGGCGACACACACTGCAGTCAGTACAACACAGCAACACACACTGCAGTCAGTTTAACACAAGCACACACACTTACAGTCAGTACAACACAGCAACACACAATACAGTCAGTACAACACAACAACCACAAAAAGCAGTCAGTACAACACAGCAAACTACACTTACAGTCTTGTACAACACAAACACATTGCAGTCAGTACAACACAGCAACACCACGCTACAGTCAGTAACCCAAATCGTGCACACTGCGGTCAGTACAATACAGCAACACACCCTCAGCAGTACAAGACAGGGACACCCACTCTGCAGTCAGTACAACACAGCAATACACTGCTATCTGTCAACACAGGGACACACACTGCAGTCAGTAACAACACAACAGCACACAAATGCTGTCTGTTACAACACACGGACACACACTGCAGTCTATACAATACATTAAACACACACTACAGTCTGTACAGCAGAACCCCCCCCCACATATAGAAGCCTGACAGTACAAATAAGCACACACTGCTGTCCGTATAACACAACAACACGAGCACTGCAGTCTGTACAGCACAACAACACAAACACAGTCTGTACAAACACATCTACACACAACTGCCAGTTCCATACAACTCACACTCCAATCTGTCTGCAGTTTGTATAGCTCAGCACACACGGCAATTGTTACAAAAAGAACAAACACAAACCTCACTAACAATGCTACACTCCGTAACCCAGTTGCGACTTGAATGACACAATGGTGAAAAGCTGCAAACAGTACAAGACACACGATGCAGCCTGTGCAACGCTATATTGCAGCATTTACATAAAAAACATTACGCACACCAGTGTGCTTAACACAACAAACATTGCAGCCATTTTCTTTCTTTTTTTTTTTTTTTTAAATTTGCTGCCTCAACCTCTGCGCCACCTCAGAGGCAGTGCAACCCACACCGTTCATTCCGACATCCCGTCCACAGCCTCAGCCCGGTCGGCCCCGCCGCAGCAGGCCCCGGTACCGGCAATCCCACAGGTTCATATCTGAGACTTGACATCTGAACTGCTCCCGTGGAACTGCTGGTGTCATTGTAGCAATTTTTATTCTATGATACAACATGCACTACAGGCTTACGATGCAACATACTCTTCAGTTTCTACAACAACACACTCAGTTCTACACATACACTTTCAGTTTCTACAACATACACTTCCGTTTCTATAACGTATACTTTAGTTCTAGGAAACATACACTACAGCGTACGCTGAGTTTCTACGACATAACACACTGCATTTCCTCAACACAAAAAACACTGCAGTTTCTGCGGTACAATAACATACACAGCAGTTTCTACGACACAACGTACACAGCCGTTTCTACCACACAAACATACACCAGCAGTTTCTACGATTACAACGTACAGGCAGTTTCTACGATACAATGTACACAGCTGTTTCTACAACGTACAGAGTAGCAGTTTCTACAATAACAAACGTACACTAGCAGTTTACAATACAAACGTACACAGCAGTTTCTACGATTAGAAGGTACACAGCCTGTTTCTACGAACAATGTACACAGCAGTTTCTACGATACAACGTACACTGCAGTTTCTACGATACAATGTACACTGCAGTTTCTACAATACAACGTACACTGCAGTTTCTACAATACAACGTACACAGCAGTTTCAACAATACAACCTACACTGCAGTTTCTACAAATACAACAAACACTGCCGGTTTCAACAATAACAAAAATACAACTGCAAGTTTCGCTACTGATTTACATTCAATGTACACGACAGTCTCTACAATACAACGTACACTGCAGTTTCTACGACTACAATTATACACGCGAGTTTCTACAATTACAACGTACACTGCAGTTTATACGATCACAACGTACACTGCAGTTTTCAAATAAATACACCACTCGCAGTTTATACATACAACTTGTACACTGCAGTTTATCTACGACATAACAACATTGCATTTTTGTAAGCACAAAACTACTTGCTCCGCAGTTTCTACGATACAACATATCATTACGCGGTGTTCTGTAACACACAATATTCAACTGGGAGTCTGTTCGGTAGGGACAATGTGAAACTGCAGTCTGTACAACTCTACAAACACACAATTGACAGTCGTGAAAAGAAAACACACATCATATCAATGCCACAAACCACACTACTATGAGAAGGAATGTTGAAGTTATGAAACTACCAACTCAAAGATTAACAATTAATAACATGACGAGCCTTTGACCTATTGACCTTTTCAAGCAGTGCAAGTTGCAAACAACCAGACAGTGGTTAAGGTGCATGGCACAAAGAAGAAAAACAAATGCAGCCTTCGGTTACTATGGAAACAACTTAACGAGGATTTCAAAAGCAAGGACGTTAGCAGGAGGAAGATGGCAACAATGTACCTAGACAGCTAGCCGGCATCGGGCATGTCTTCTTTCTGTGGTCACAGTGATGTCTCTTGTGTCCCTTTCTTCCTTTTTGTTATCACCCGTTAGATGACTTTAAGAACGGGACCCGGGTTAATTAGTCAATAATTGGTTTTTGTTTACTGACCGATGAAATTCAGCAGATTATTCATTTACTCTCCTCATTCACATCAACTCGCCTTAATTTACTCTCTCACTTTGACTTGGGCATACTTCTTTAGCGTCAACAACCTTTATTGGATTTATTCGTTTCAACGATTTGCTTGATTTATCCAAAAAGATGTTGAGAAGTTTGTTTTCAAACATTAAACACCATTAAATGAAATGACGTTTTAACATAAACCACTCCATTAAAACACGTAAAGAATTAGAAGACCGGGTGTCTTTCAGTTTTGTTTTTTCTAAAATGCTAAAATTTGATACAAGGATCAGTTTAATTCAGTATCCTGATGATTTCATTAGAAAAAAAACAAATGTGACAAAAAACGAAAGAAAAAAATGTATAAAATGGGGGAGAAGGAATGAAAGGAAAAAAAAAGAAGGTCAAGCAAAAACTTAAGCACCTTTCTGACCGGGGGCACAAAAACGAGTGAGTGGTCACAAAATGGCCCGGAAAGAAGAGAGCGGGCTTGCGCAAGCCTCTGTTCACCAGTATCCGTCCCAGCTCACCGTGAAAACACAGGATCCTCATACTCAAAACTGTCCCCCCCCCCACATCACCCTCGTTTACATTAACTTCGTGAACACAGGATCATCAATATTCAACCTGTCACATCCACCCTCGTTTACATTACTTCGTGAACACAGGATCATCATATTCAAACCTGTCACATCACCTCGTTTTTACATTATTTCGTGAAACACAGGATCCTCGTATTCAAACCTGTCCACATCACCTCGTTTTTACATTACTTCGTGGACACAGTATTTCTCATATTCAAACCTGTAACACTTAAGGTACAGGTACTTCGTGGACACAGTTATTAGCCTACTCAAACCTGTCACAACACATCGTTTCATTTGCTTCGTGAACACAGAATCATCATACTAAATCTTCATCAGAACGCGCCAATACTTGTACTTTCTCTTTCGTGAAAACAGGACGGATCCCTAATACTCAATCTTTCACAAAGTCAGTATTATTATTCGTGAACACAGCATCGTCCACACTCTATGCTCAACACGCTGTGCTAGGATGACCATGCTAGATTTCCCCATCCCTCACACGAGAGACACGTGTGACAGAATCAATGGAAGTCATGTGTAGAAACTACCTGCTGCCGTGACAGGGTCTGACCACAGGTATATGTGAACGGATATATGCTATGGCTCGAACCCAACCCTCTGCTGTCTTATTCCCAGGTACCAGTCTAGGTGAATGGAGGTATGCTAGGGCTGAACCCAACCCTGTGCTGTTCTTTATTCCCATGGTACCCATGTCCCGTCACCCTAAATCATTGGACAGGCCACGCCATGCGTTCTACATGACCCTACCTGCTCAAAGTCTTCAGTGAAAAAGACTAGGACCCTGACGTCCTATCTCACTTCACCTAATGTCATCCTTACTGCATGGCGAATGTGGGGATGACGAGTGTGAGGGGTTTTGAATTCGAGCAACCTCAGCCCTAACAACCTGCCCACCCGACATCAGGCCAGTATGGTGGGTGAACTGTTTACCACCATACGAGTCATATACACGGGGGCCCGGTGGAGTCCACGGTCTAGAGACAATGGGGGATTGGTTGGAATCCCATTGTTGATGACAAACAGCTGTTGCAGAATCTAAGATGTTCATGGTTCTTAATAAGATCCATGACTTGAAGTTGCACATAAAGATCAGTGCCAGAATAGTGACAGCAAAGCGAAATGACCAAGCCTCAGCGACAATAGGATTGTAGGTGACTGAACCAAGACAGATAAGAAACACCTACTTCTGTAGGAAAACTCGTGAAGGTGCTGTTGGATCAGAAAGACCCATCCACTGGTCCTCGCACCTGGCTCTCTGACTGGTGCCCGGTCCATACAGGTCGTTCTCACCTGTTTGCGAAGATCACGCTGCAGATCACGTTAGCAGGTGAACTTTGGAAAACAGGGGCTTGAACCTCCCATGGGCCTGACTTGACTTTCAGTCAGCACCTTCACCACCGCACGCGCTTCCCTCGTGCACCACGCTCCTCCCAGGGTCTTTTGGTTTGCCACCCCAAAGTCTCCCCCCCCCCCCCCCCCGCATGGTTCCTCAGGTCACGCGCTTGAGTTGGCTTTTCCATATGGGCCCCTCCGAGGAAGCAACGCCTGCACATGACGAGTGCGTGTTTTAGGCTCCTGAGACTCCTGCTGCTAATTATGTTGGAGTGTTCTCTATTGTTAGCAGGAGCAGAGCAGTGTCAGAGAGAGAGGAGAGAGAGAGAGGGAGAGATTGAGAGAAGAGAGAGACGAGAGGAGAGAGAGAGAGAGAGAGGACGAGAGAGATGACGCGAGAGAGAGGAGAGATTTAGGGAGAGGAAGATGGGATTAAGGGAGTCTATTTTTTCTCCAGGTCGATGAATGTGCTGGGAGGAACGGAAGGGCAAGCTTTGGATTCGCAGACAAACTGATAATCAGTCGTTAATGCTACTACATAGTGAATAGTCTGATGTGTGAATGCAGACTCTCTCACTCTACTCACTTATAAAGCAGATTTATTTTGGATGAATAGAGTCTGCCTCACCCTACACCTGTAGGTGAAGACGGTTAATGCAGTCTGACTTAGTCTCTTTCACCTGTATTGTGTGACAAACGAGTCACAGACAAACCACAAGCTTGATCGCTTCTGTGTTCAGCGCAAGGAAGAAGGCGTTGAACACAGAAGCGATCATCAAAGCTAAGTGCATTTCGTTATTTGTTTCATTTTTGTTGCACCTGAAGAAGACTAAAGAGGTCGAAACGCGTTGTGGTTTGTCTTGTGACTCGTTTGTCCACGTTTCTATGGGCGGTTCGCTGGATGAATGGAGTCGCCCTTACTATGCACACAGGCATGGTGGATAATCTGGCAGAACAAATGCAATCTGACTTACTAAACTCAGCTGACTGTGTGGTGACGACGACCTGTTAGATGAATACGTCCGATTCACTTTTTCTCTCCTCGTCCTGTATGGTGGATGTGTTGGATGAATGACACAGTCTTTGACTCACTCTACACACCCTGTCTGTATGGTGGAGGTGTTTGGAATGAACCACAGTCTGACTCACTCTACACACCGACGTCCTGTATGGTGGATGTGTTTGTGACTGACACACTAACTCGACTCACTTCGCACCTCGTCCTGTATGGTGGATGTGTTGTGATAACACAGTCTGACTCACTCTACAACACCTCGTCTGGGGGTTATGGTGGATGTGTTTGTGATGAAACACAGTCTGACTCACTCTACACACCTCGTCCTGTATGTGGATGTTTTGTGATGACACAGTCTGACTCACTCTACACACCTCGTCCTGTATGGTTGGGATGTTTTTGTGATGAACATTGTCTGATCACTCTATCACATCTGTAAGGGTGGAGTCCAAGTTAGATGATACTGTCTGACTAAATTACTCTTGCTGTGTGGTGGCTGATTTTGTACTGAGTACAGTCTGAGTCACTCTACACACCTGCCCCTGTGTTTATGGATGACCTGTTGAAAGGAGTACAGATGCGACGGACGACCAGAGAAAATGTTCCCCGCGTTGACATAGGTTTCATAGCGCCAGTGGACAACAGAAAACACAACAGACTGTGAAAAAAAGGCCGTCTTTGAAAAATCCCGAGAAGGAGGAGGAGGAGGAGGAGGAAGAGGAGGAGGAGGAGGAGGAGGAGGAGGGAGGAGTAGGAGAGAGAGAGAGAGAGAGAGAGAGAGGAGAGAGACAGAGAGACAGAGACAGACAGACAGACAGACAGACAGATCAGACAGACAGGACAGGCAGACAGAGGGGAGGAGAGAGATGATGATGTTGATTGATTGATGAGATGATGATGAGATGATTTATTTCTAGGGAACAGGATAAGCAAAACACATGCTTTTTTCATTCGGCCCTTGCCACGCTAAGGGCACTAACCAAGTGTGACAGCGACTAAAACTTACAAAACGTGCTAACAAACCACCACTGATCTTCACAATTACATTAGAACGTTGATAGTTATGTTCCTTAGAACATTCTTTTCCAGAGAGAGAGAGAGGAGGGAGGGGGGGGGGGAGAGAACAGAACAGTACAGATTTCATTCATTAATGTAAAAACCCAGTGTATGATGGGGTACGACCCGAAATAACGTTGTAACACTGATAAGAACATGATGACATCCAACGAACGTAACTGGCATGTTTTAGAAAATGAAAGCGTGAACAAAATATGAATAGTGCCATCTGAGTCATTATATACAACACAGAAAGTACAGCACAACTAAACTTTACCAGTAACTCAAGAAAGAACTCCCTCTCTTCACTTGAATGCTTTATTAAAGGTGTGTGGCAAAGTTTTTCATTGTTAAGTATTTCTTCAGTTGTCAACATCGTTGAGCTAATTTTTCTTTTTGCGATTACAGCAGTGTTTGGATGAATGTACTGTATTTGTATCTCAATATATTCAAATGTGGGGCGGCAAACAACAAAAGAATGTCATTTCCAATGCAGATTTACATATGGAACAGTCTGGGCTTACAATCACGATATCTTTTGTATTAATTACTAGCACTGCAGCATACCCAATCAAAACTGTCAAATATGTGTTATTGAAACAGTTCAGATCCACTGAAAGGCATGGTTCATATTGTGCGATTATTTCAATTTTTCTATACTGAGAGGCAGAAATTCCGCAGAAACATAAAAAAAATCATGCACCAAAAATCTCATTGTCAGTCATTTAATTGGAGACTTGGTAACAACTTAAACAAACCAAATTGCGTTAGAAAATTTGATTGAAAAGGGCATGTGTGACAGAAAAAAAACGACCTGAATCAAATGCATAAAACAACTGTCAAGCATGGGTATTGCAAAGCATAAACCATCTAAAAAAAAAGATGACTCTGTCAATCTCTCGTGTAAAAAAAATCACACCATGGCAGCTCACTGCACTGCGGCCGAGTCACTTCGGTGGTGTTCAGTGGGCGCCTGTCTGATCTAACACATACGCAGGGACACCACATACTAAGCCCCCTACTGATGACAATAATTGCTTGGTCGCGGAGCCGGCGTGAGTGAGCTCTCCCTCCGGGGGCGCGCCACCACGTCGTCCAACGACAGCCCCCATGACTCGCCGATACCGGTGACCCGACGGAACCAAACCAAGACCACAGACGTGGAGAGGACAAAACTGAGAAATTGAGGTCACCATGAGAGCAGGGCATGAAGGGCCACAGATTTGAGACTTTTTAAATGCTGATCGATGAGAATGAGGATGATTAAGATGATGTACAGATTTCCATTCCGTCTGAGACTACATGACAGGGCCTGTACTCTACGCTTCCTTTCATAATATATCCCGGCGTCAACCAGGCCCGAGAGATACAGGCACCTGCAGTGTTGGTCAGGAAATTTGAGCAACACTCGCAGAAAACGCATCATTAAGTGGATGAAACTCGACTGTGTGGTCCCAGTCTTCCCAACTGAGTCCGCAGCAAACTCAAATCTGGGTAGGAATGTGCAGGTGAAGGGGTGGGCCAGGGCATCACCTCCCACATCATTCTGCTGCAGAAACTAAAGGTCATCTGGGCACTGTGAGGTGTAGCTTTATCGTGATGGAAAACACAAATCTGCGTTGTCACCATGGTGATCACAGGAGTGGAAGTAGGGAGGCAGGGCTGGAGAAAACAGAATGGTTCACGTAACGCTGGTGCGTGATGTTGCCATCGATCACCACGAGCGGGATCTAAAGTGGGCGTTGATGGCAACCCGCACCATCACTGAAGGGCTGACCAAACCGATCGAGCTGCATCCTAACAAAAGGGTCATGATACCGTACTCCTCGTCGTCCATGTAAATTCTGATTCTCTCATCAGCGTGGGATCATGCAAAAAAAAAGTGACTCGTCGAAGAAGAGAAAGATGAGAATTCCTCCATGCGCGTTCTTCCCAGGAAACGCAACTATTTGCTTGAAAAATGGAGCCAGGCCTGCTTGTCTGTCTGCAGTCAATTACAGGGGGCCAACGTGAGGCCTCTGACACTGATTCCTGCGTGTGACGGGCGGTTTAGATAGTGGTGAGTGGTGGGGCGACGCGCGTTTCATGGCTCTTGCCACACTGTCGGAACAGATGTGAAACCGGCCCTCAGCATCCCAACAGTGCGGTTTCGCTGGTGTTGTATAGCATGGCATTTCTTACAGTGTGAAAAATCATTGTGATTGCGGGCATTTCGTAGGGTTGTTTATTTTTGTTAACGTTGTTTTATAAAGTGAAAATTACAGCGGCGCAATATCCACTATGAAACTGAGTTGTCCGACAGTTTGGCTTTCTTTTGCTTCTGGCGCTATGTCTGTTTTCACTGGCACGTGAACTGCAGAAAACGTTTCCCGCTGTGGGAAAGGTGGGTTACACTCCCACCAACTGAGGAAGGGGCATTAAAAGGAGCAACACAAAAATAAAACTTTTCCCGTGGAACTTAGTGTGCATGATGGCGGAATTTATGCTCTCAGATATATTGTATGTCCTTTGGAGGGACTATAAGTCCCCATTCCAGTGATTCAGGTCCAGTGTAGTAGATGCTGGGAGCCAAAAGTTGTGTGCGGTCTTCCTAATTCCTGGTGGTATATTATAAAAGGATCCAATCCCACTGAAAAAATCACCCTTGCGAGGGGAAGTGATGAGCTTTGCGCTGCTTCCACAAAACATTGGCTAAAGTGGGGTCGGTCCAGACGAACCCTTTTCATCGCCATTGTGAGGTAGCTGATTGTGTGAGTGTGGAGCCTCATCGCAGGGGGGAACACTTGCAGAATGAGGATGGGCTGCCCGAGAAAACATAATAGGCTCCCAAGGGTGAGGTCATGAATGGAGTCCGCTAACTGCCCCCTTAAAATTGTCTAACATACCTTACTGTCAACTGTTATTGTGGCTACAGGTAAGTAGTGGAGGCGGCAGAGCCATGGTCAGCCTTCGTAAACGCACATTCTCCTCTGCGACAGACAGCGGTATCAACTAAGTGAGGAGCTCCTACTACGGCATGTGATGACAAATGCCAGTGTACTTAAGCCAGTCGGTGGAGGTTATGACTAAGAGTTGCTCACTGAGGCCAGAGTATGATGTGCTGGGTTCCATAGATGGTGTTATCACTGAATTTAGGGGTAGACATTACCTGGGAGTGGCAATGGTATGGAGGTCTTGGTCAAAAGAAACTTTCGCAGCATGTTGTGTTGTGGGCAAGTCATTTTACAGTGTGTGCAGGTAAAACGCTTTGTGGCACTGTGCCGATCTCATCGGGGATGATACCCCACCTTGTGAGTTTCCAAAGTTGGTTTTATCATCGGGTGGCTTTCCCACTTTGTGTGGCATTTTGGTTTTTGAGACTGCGTGGCCTGTGAGCGGTGTATCAAACCTAGATGATCAGGTCAGCCAGGTGGGAGGCACCTTGTTCTGCTGTGAAGGTCTCGGTAGAGAGGTGGAAATGGTGTGACGCAGCTGATCACCAAAGGGCATGAGCTCTCTCAGTCTGTTACAAAGTCTGTCTGGTGAATAAAGGCACGCATTTTTTAAGACGTAAGTCACTAACCTATCTGCAACCTGCGCTGTACGATTCTGCCCGCTACATCGCAAGCTTCAACAGAATTCTTTGAAGGCTTCTGCTGTCAGTTCATAATGGGTGAGGACCGGCTTGTTGGAGGAGCATCTTAATCAGTTATTTCATGTGGCGGGTAACTTTGTAGAAATCATTCATACACGCAGTCTCTGAGAAAAGTTTGATGTTATGTTTTTTTGGAGTCCCAGGCCGAAATCATTAGCTAATCTTTGAACCAGAGAAGTACACGGCAGTTCGTTCTTCGGTCTAATGAAAAGGAGCTAACGAAAACTGGACATGCTGGAATGGATGGAGAGGCTGAGAAATTGGTGGCACCTGTCGGAGAAGGAGCTGCCATGCTGTAGCAGTTTTTCCAAGCTTTTGGGAACAAGTTATGTTCTCTGGCTTTGTCGGTGCTCGGCCGTTCTATACGCCAGTAATTGTCATGTTCTTCAGCTTCTCGGCTTGTACGCTCTGCTGTAAAAGGTATGATTTTTTCCCGCTTGGCAGGTCTTGGCTTTCTCTTTTTTCAATTTGTTGTCACAAATGTGGCTAACCTGACCAGAAGGCATAAACGTTCCACCACTCTTGGTCCGAAGTTGAACGATTCAGCTTTGATAATAACTCTACACAAGTCTAAGCAAACAAATATCAATAAGGACAAACGCAACACTCTAATGCAGTAATAACAGATGAATTGACCTATGATCATCTATTTCGTAACAAGTATCTATCTTGATAGGAAGTTACAGAACCAAATAATCGTTTCCTTCGGACAGCAGCAACCAATTCAGATATTTGCTTTAATTGTTTTTGTTCAAACAATTGGACTGCAAAGGAAATAAATTTTGATTAACTCTTATTTCAACAATCTGGCCGAGACGAGGCACGCTTTTGAGGACGAGAGTTGGAAGGGGGGCCGGTGGTTCTAGGAGAAGGAATGGGTTTCTTAGTAGGCGTCCTCGATTCACCTCCACCCTCTCTTTCCTAGTATGGAAGCAGCAGAACTTCCGGCACGACATCAATTGGAATTTTTGGTCAGGACGTGAAAGACTCCAGAGTAGCGAGAATATTATCCTGGCTGTGCTATTAAAAGTGCTTGTA
>JADBJO010025916.1:12500-23166 GCA_016801955.1 Conus betulinus | reverse complement strand
TATCAAACTGTGGCGCAGGTGGCTTCAAGGTGAAGGACCACTGCTACATTCTTGTCAGACCAGCCGGACCACTCACTCATAGCCAGGCCAGGGAGGCGTGCAGAGATATGGGCGGTCATTTGGTGACCTTGAGAACAGCAGAGGAAGTGAAAGCACTGAAGAATTGGTGTGGGCCCGTAGCCGCAAGTTTGATTTCTATGTGGGACTGACTTCGATACCAAGCAGTGTGCACCGGATGTATGTTGCCCCACTTCCATGTACTTGTTTACTTATTTATCTTATTTTTATTTACTATGTATTTATTCATGTGTGTATGTATGTATGTATGTATGTATGTGTGTATGTATGTATGTGTTCATTTGTTTTTTTTTATCTATTTATTTACTTATTGTTTCTTTATTTATCTGTCCATCTGTATTCATTTCACATATGTGTCCATGCATTCCTTTTCATAGATTCATCTACTTAGGGGCTGGAATAGTTCAGCTGGAAGAGCGCCACACTCTCAATTATGTTGATCCTGGGGGTGGGGCCAAATTTTTCCACTGCAGCGTTTTTTCACAGGAGGTATTGTCCCTCAGGGTTAACACTGGCTTTGTTTTCACTTCCTAAGAATTTCCTTGAAGGAGATTATGAACCCAGGTTCTTTGTGTGAGGGCATGCAAAACATCTTCCATATATGTAAAATCCCCCCTCCCACTTTCGGGGGAGAAGGCCACATGGCCGTTGATAAGGATGACACATTTGTACAGAGCATGTGCCAGAAAAAAAAAGGGAGAGAAATAAACTATAAGTGATAAACTGATTGATTGAGAGACTTCATAGCACGGAAAGAGACTACAAGTAGCGCCCACATGCAGCTCCTCAGTGGGATATATCCAGGTAAGCAGCCGACTGTGTAAGGGAAAGGTGTGGATTGTAAAGCGCTCAGACCTTGGTCTAAAACCAAAGAAAGGCGTTATGTATGTGCTCGTCATCGTCATCGTCATCATCATCATCAGAAGAAGAAGAAGAAGAAAAAAGAAGAAGAAGAAGAAGAAGAAGAAGAAGAATCTCTATATGTCATTGTCTCAGAAGAAGAAAAAAAATATGTTTATTGTCTCATAGTTTTGTCATGTCTGTAATAATAGCCGCACTGCACTCATTCTGGCAATTCCAAATACAGCCACAAAAAGGTTACTGTTTACTAGCACCATCATTTACATACTCTGAAACGCGTTGAAATCAGCTCGCCATAAGACAACCACCAAAGAGACACAAGGCACTGTTGCCATTTCACTTGGATAGTGTCAAATGATGCACGTTCTGGTCCCATATATATATATATATATATATATATATATATATATATATATATATATATATATATATATACAACCCTTTATAACCACCCCTCCCCCTTCTGCTTGAGAGTACGGACGCCACACAACAAACACACAGACAGAGAGAAATATGGTGCACAAAACAGAAGGCTTTATTTGGATTCACACACGTAGTCTCACCGACAGTATGGCAGATGGAAACACCAAGATCTTTACATCCAGCACACACATGCAGTTTTCCCCACACAGGAAAAAAACAACACAAACAGACAAAGCAAAAAAGGAATCCAACTATACTAATGACACCAATGCGCGACCATCATCACATGGCCCCTTATGCATACCTGTGCACGCATGTGCTGCGCATTCATTTGTAATGACCCTTCCCTCAAGAGGCACACACACACACACACACACACACACACACCTCAGCCCACTGAAGGCCAATACCAGAAGAAACAAGAAACAAGGTTGATATTCCATCGAATCCGGGGTGTCCACGCAATGCTTCAGCGTACACCCTCCTTCTCCCAAGCTGTATTCTTATACTAAATTTTCTCTACTGGTGTCAGACTATCCCTACATCCAAACTCAATCCCCAAAATATCATTTAAAGCACTTAAATTGTTCAAGTGACCCGAACCCCAATCTTGCACTTAAAGTATCTCACTCAAAGTCCCTGGGACCTGGACACTCGACACATGCACACGCAACACACACAAAATTAAAGAAAAAAATCACGGCAATACAATAAGTGTTTTCCCAATATCACCACGTAAAAAGTCTGTCTCTTATTCACCACGCCCTCACATCATTGTACGACAGGAAAAGTACACACAAGACCTACACTGAAGCGTTTGAGACGAAGTAGCTGGAATAAAGCAGTGATGAATCGAAGAGTCTGGTCCCCTACCTACTAGGCACCAACTACACCACTCACAATTCACACGCAGATGATGATGTACCGCACATTAAGCCCTGAGTGGGCCCTCGAGGTGCTTGCCCACCGCGAAGAAAAGACAGAACTGAAGTTTGAGGAACTGCGAACACTGGGACTACAGAAGACAGAGTCGCCCGTCCAGTCCAGAAAACACCCTGCCGGATCCAGGTGCGTCCCCACTCCAGGCAGAGGAATGGGCCGGGATGACAGTGGAAGTGGAGGTAAGACGACCCCTCAACCCGAGAGGCCGACCCTCATGGAGTCGCTGTGCAGGAGAAAGCAAGAAAAAACTCGCCGGAACCTGTGAAAAAGGAAAATGTCTTACTACCACAGAAGAATAAAGTTATTTGCTGCTTCACTTAAGTAACGGTTCTGAGTGTGTGTTTTTTTGTTTTTTTGTTGTTTGTTTGTTTGTTTGTTTTTAGCATTTCACATTGACTCATTAAATATAATCCTGAGATGTACATGTCACAACCCAAAGTGCGACAGCTGATTGGAATTTTAAACCTTGACTTATACAATCAGCCACCTTGACATCAAATTCTCTCCCACCAGAACTTTCCATCACAAACTTAAAACTGACTCCATAGACTTTCCATTTCCATCAGTGGCCGCAAACGTAATTGTAACCGTTCCTTCATAACAGTGGTTATACCGTCCGAATTATATTCCTACGACTTCAGTCCCCATCGAAGTCTCCAAGACTCAATGATTCAGTAAGATCGTAAATCATATTACTCCAACGAACAACCAACCGTTAGTGACTACCAGTACCAGTCACAGTTCAGGGCCTATTACCCAATAACATGCTTAATAGAATCATCAAACACATCTCAAGCAAAACAAAAATAGTAGAATTCAACCCGGGTACCCTAACTTCCTAGCAGGCACAATCATAATCCAGCAAATGTTATCAGAAATTATCAAGCGCTAGGACAATCACCAATTACATAAGCTCGACAAGGATATCCGAGTGCTGCTATACATCACCTAAAACATTGCCTACCGACACCACAATGCTGAGGAAAACTTTTTGAATACTGGCGCACCCCGTTAAACCAAAAACTAGAACCATATACATATACATATATATATACACCAAGAGTAGATTTCTGAGGCACAATTCCTAAGTATCTGAAATATCTTTTTATTATCATCTGCCATTTCTCTTTTTTTTTTTTACAATTGTGCTAACCTATTTTAAATAATTTAAACTGATACTACCATTGTAATTAACATAATCATAAATTCACCTGCAAATCTTTAATAATAATTAGGAAAACAAACTCTTTTATTAATGTAGTAATCCCTAATTCACCTTTCCGCCCATCCAGCCCAGTTTGGTTCTACGCTCACACACCAACCTGAGTCTATCCGGGTCACACACGCTCGGACACAGCGCATGCGGTATGCCCTCTGTACCTGCCACGCACCGCGTGACAGACTCTTTCCTTTTAATACTAAAAGTTTCGGTCCTCCGACACCAACCTACACTCTAAAAAAAAATAACTGATCTTTACCAAACTTGACAACAATACTTCTGCACATCTACGACCACTACCGAGTGCATCAACACATTATGTCTTAGCACATCAATGCCACAGTAACTAATCCACCTATTTGCATCAATGTAGATCCGAAACACACATCGTTTTATTCCTACGCCTAGGGCCTTCCTTGACTTTAAGTTCAAGTTATATCCCCTTTTTTCTTCAAACTTCAGCGCATTTAAATTTCCTTATTCTCTTTTATCCTCTCACAGAATTTTCCCTCAGTCGAACTCACATGAAAATAAAACTTTGTGAATAAAAAAAACAAATCAAACTCCTCCAGTTCTGGGGACCGAAATACAAAAGTTGATTAAACCCATGCTATCTGCAAACAACCAATTTTACCAATATGGTAATGATAATAATAATAATAATGATAATAATAAAGAAAATAATAATAATAATAATTTTGATAATGATAATAATAATGATGATAATAGTGATAGCAATGGTAATGATGATAATGATGATGATGATGATGATGATGATGATAATAATAAATAATAATATAATAGTAGTAATGGTAATAATAATAATAATAATAATAATAATTAATAATAATAATAAAATAATAATAATAATAAGAGCAGTCATGATGATGATGATACTACTACTACTACTACTACTACTAATGATGATATAGTAATAAAGCTGATGATAATAATGATAATAATAATATAATTCTAATGATGATGATGATGATGATGATGTAATGATAATAATAACAATAATAATACACCACTAAGTAAGTCGCCTTGTCCCTACAGTATTGGCTTACTTGCACAAACACGATCAATGAGTATCTCTTAGAAGTGGTACCGTATTTGCAATTGTTTGCATACCTGTTTTCTTTTGGCATCCTCCCTTCATGTAAATGAATAGGCGGAGAGAGAGAGAGAGAGAGAGAGAGAGAGGAGAGAGAGAGAGAGAGAGAGAGAGAGAGAGAGAGACAGCACATGTTCAGAAGGAACGCATTACTATCTTGTTGTTTATTTACGAAACCTAACACACTAGAATGAACTAAAGGCTGAATGATCGAAAGAAACCAGACTACTAGGGGGAAAATGTGTTTGCCATAAAATAAGTTGCAAATTCTATCATCTTATTTCAGTCGTTACTCACACGTATAACATTTAAAGGCTAGACTCTGTGTGTGTGTGTGTGTGTGTGTGTGTGTGTGTGTGTGTGCGCGCGCGCGCGCGCGCGCGTGTGTGTGTATGTATGTATGATTGTGTGTGTGTGTGTGGTGTGTGTGTGTGTGTGTGTGTGTGTGTGTGTACATTGTGCGTGTGTGTGTGTGTGTGTGTACATTGTGCGTGTGTGTGTGTGTGTGTGTGTGTGTGTGTGTGTGTGTGTGTTTACATACACATAAAACATGCATGTACGTGTAAGTGAGCTAAGGTATCTAAGGACACAGATGTATTCTTTTATATGTAGTATGATTGAATGCCTTAATTAGTATGATTGAATGCCTTAATTAGTATGATTAAATGCCTTAATTAGTACCATGCTGTCTATTCTCCCAGGTACCGCTTTGCTTTCCAGCATGAGGACGGGACAGTAGCTTACTTCACTGCCGCCGTACCTCTAGGTTTGCATTTTTTTCTTTTGTTTTGTTTGTTTGTGTGTGTGTTTGTTTTTGATTATTAGCTTGTTTTGCCTGGCTTCCCCTGTTCAGTACACACACACTTGGCTTAGTTTTCATTCTTTCTTTTCTTAAGGTTCTGCATGCAAACGCACATTGTGTATCCAGTGAAATAGAGAAGAAAAACTACAGACACCGATAGTGTAACAGTTGTCAGATGCGGTATTAATTTTGTTAATTATTGGAAGTTCATGTACGTGTGGATTCTACTGTTTAGTAGACACGGATAGAAAAGGAATTATGACTCGGTGCAGCATACAACACATTTTTTCTCATATAATTCCTTGGGGGACTTGTTTCACTCCAAAAAGTGTCTAGTCATTTTCTGAGTAAAATGCAGAAATAAAAAACTCATGCCAAAGATATTCAGTTGGGGGGGGGGGGGGGGGGGGGTAACGATAGCAAAGGCTACTGTATTTCAGATTGAAAAAAAAATATTCATGACGTTCAACCAACGGTGTCGTTTTTACACAGCCACGTATGCTCCATTGTGTGGTGCGGTGAATACAACATTGGATGAATATTTGGTCCTCACTCACTGCCAAGACAATCGATCTGTGCATTACATGTGTGAGGTTGAGTCTCTGTCACAGACATCACAGCGCGGACTGTCGCTCTTTCCTTGCATTCCCCCAACACCATGCTACCAGAGTTGGGGAATAAAACAATCTTCTCTCCTCATCTTCCTTCCTTTTTCACCCAGTGCCCTGACCAACACTGGACCTTCACGTTTTCAGCCTGTGACGTTGGAGACCCATTGTTGGGGCAGACATGATGACGTCATCGCGGGTGCTGCATGGGATACCCCAACATCCACTTGGTGTGAAGCGTCCTCGGCGTTTTTTCCGCTGTACTTTCACTGTGAACAAGGGGAGGAAACGTGTACCCTTCACTATGGTGTGTGATGCTCACGACGACTGTTATGATCGCAGTGATGAGGACTTCTGTACGTATGAACCATGTCCAGCACACACCCACGTACAGTGTGGAACAGTGGACAGGTGGGCCATCTTCCTGTTTACATGCACATGGTCAGCTGTTAGGCTCGTGCAGAGACTGTGCATTATGAAGTGCAATAATATGTATTCAAGTGTATTAATGAGTTTAGGAACCATGGGGAAAAAAATCGAACACACACACACACACACACACACACACACACACACACACACACACACACACACACACACACACACACACACACGACACACAGAGAGAGAGAGAGACAGACAGACAGACAGACAGGCAGAGGGACAAGCAAACTGGCACTAACCCATTTTCTTGCATCAGCAATATTCCATACTGGTGCCAGTGGAGTACAAAATATCAGTGAGTGAAAATACAGAAGCATTTTATCAGCGATGATAATAAAAGTATAGGCAGATCTGTAATGACAGAATGCATTGATTCACTATGTCTCTTTTCCAAACATCATATGCCCTGCAATACACTCTCACACAACGGTGAACGTCCAGCAAAAAACAATATCAGATGCAAAAAAAATAAAGAATGCGATGAAGCTCCACAATGTCCTAATGCCATGTTCTCATACACGCCATATGAAAGAGAAGAACATGAAGACTGAGGAATCACGGTGTGCCCAGTCACACCATTATCATTCATTATATGAAAAAAGCATGGCACAGTCTCAAAGGAGCGCAGGTGAATCGGGCAGTACCAGTATTGGATACTGCACCTGAATCAGTGGACTTAAATATTCTTCAAGAAGAGGGTCTCTGTACTGTAAAAAGATCAAGTCGTCCTTACTCACCCAATTCTGTAGGTGACGTGATGTAAACGGTGTAAGGAGCTGTTGCTATCGTTTGTTTTCCTCCACCAGCCAATACTTAACGAAACTCACCTGCCCCGATGAGGTGAACAACATCAGATGTTTTCCAGTAGATCGCCTAGGATTAAATCCGTGAAAGGATCACCGTCAACAACATGTTACCATTTTCTTCAAAGAATAGCTTACGCATAGGAACTTCAGCAAGGGCAAACTCCTCTACCTTGTCATCAAAGATTATGCATTACTTGATCTTGCCAATATAGTTGTCCGAACGAACAAAAGATCTGCAAGTGCCAACTGTGGTGCACCTTCAATTACTACGATCAAAAAGTCTCTGGTCTCATTCACATACCATTGGCGAATGGCCAACTTAGCAAGCCTTCTTGTGTCATGAGCAAAAATCAAGATTTTATAAGCCGTGGGTTTGGCACGTGGGTCCATTGTGGGACCTTGAGATTGACAATGTCCCATGCCACTATAATAGTAACATTCAACTAGCCAAACAGAACCAGAATTTGCTATATATTTTTTCGACCACAGAACTAGAATTCACTCGATCTTTTATCTACCACCATAAGATTTAGGTGTATTCCACAAGGACTGTCAAAAGTACTCTGTTATTTGGAAGAACATTCGGCATTTTAATTTTTCGGCCCAGGAAGCAAGTATGCACTCAATTGTCACCTCACTGCTCCGCTAAACTTTGGAAGCATTGCTGCATCAAAAGAAAGGTCAGTTTAGAAACGTTGCAATTTGGTATTGTTTTCCAACTTTGAATTTTAAAAAAAAACCTGCTTAGAAACAACTAAACATACATTACAAACATGTATTCCTATGTGATATAGCTGGGTGAAAAAGTTTCTTTTTTCACGGAGATCAAAATCGGATGTCCTCAGAGAATGTGCTGTGACTGCAGTGTTCATGTGTCCAAAGCGGACAGTAACGAGTTGTGTTGATAGTTACGAAGAAGTGCAGGATATTTCATCCTGCACACGTTAAGGGAACAAATTCAGTAACGTGAAACTCATCTTTTGGTGTAGAGCATCTGTTCGCTTGTGGGTAACAAATAGAATAATCTTTTCGAAACATGTTACCTTCTGAGGCAAACAACATCCTGGCCACCAAGTTGGTCTGTGCACCGGTAAGTGGGGACGCAAATGTACATGCATTCTTCTTACATTTTTCATGAGAGGAGAAAATGTCACTTTTTTTCCAAATACGTTGTCGTTGTTTCTCAACAGTGCCCCCTGCCTACTATACATTTAATCCTGTGTGTGTGTGTGTGTGTGTGTGTGTGTGTGTGTGTGTGTGTGTGCATTTGAATCATTCAACGCCTGTGTCCTTGCGCTGAAATCTCAGAAGCAATCTGAAGCGATCAAAGCTAAGTGCATTTTCGTTATTTTGTCCGTCTTTGTTTCACCTGAGGAAGACCTAAGGTCGAAGCGCGTTGTGTGTTGTCTTGTGACTCGTTTGTCCACGTTTCTCTGGGCGGTTCGCTGGCATTTATTTAAGATTTGTTTAGATTTCCGCCTGCAGTCGTTTCACTTTGCAACTACTTCCTGTTACTAGTTGGCGAAAGATTCTTTTCTCAGAATTGTTACAGTTCTCAAGAATGGCTCAGGAGTAATTCACCTTAGGCCCATGCACTTAAAAGTGGTTGTGCGCCGATTGACAGATGAACATGAAAGATATATGACGAACAGACAGACAAAAATGCAATTTCATGTGCAAAACTCCTTTTGTTTGTGCAATATTAAGATTTATAAATTAACACAACTTTAACAGAACCAGTATGTCTTTGTTTGGGATTGCTTTTCCACTTTATCTCATCATAAAGGGAGGGAATGTTCTGATAATCTGTGTCAGAGTCCAGCAGGTACACAAGAAGTGAGCTTGTCCTGGGGTTGTCCCCTGCAAGAGATGGACAGACTCCTCTGCAGTTTCTGTAGGCTGGTTGGCTGTCTGGTTAGTCGGTTGTCCATGTGGCTACATGGTAGGCTGGATTCTTGATCTTCTGCCGAACCAGTTTTTGCAGACATACCTGACTCCCATGGTATTTCTTCTGGGACGAGCATTGGAACTTGAAACAGAATATCAGCATAGGAAAAATGAACATTTCCTGTCTTAAGTATACCGTGTTGAGTTTTACATGCTTAAAATTGACTGTGATCAGAATAATGGTCTATAGTGGATCAGTGAAATTGGGAGGTTTTGGTTCCCCCCCCCCCCCCCCCCCCCCCCCCCCCCCCCCCCCCCCCCCCCCCCTCCCCCTTTTTTTTTTTTTTTTTTTTTTTTGAGGCTTGAGCAAATGATCATGTCTCTGTTGCCTGTTTGATTGACAGGTTGTCACAGGAATATGACAGCCGATAGAAATTATTATACAAGAGTGGGGGATGGTTGGGTGAGGTGGGGGCGTCACCTGAGAGGGGACAGTCATTTCTAACAGGTGTGACATAAAGGTGATGGGATAGGGAAGAGAATCTCCAAGATAGTGGCAGTTAACAACCTGTGTGCTGATAAATACAGCTACAGAGGGTGCCACATGCACCACACATGTGAACACACACGGTGAGGAAGCATGCAGCAAAAATGACAAAACAGAGGAGGGGACGCTTGATGCTGTAAAATGACGTAAACTGATAACCCAAAGGACTGTTATATGTGGGGGGGGGGGGGGGGGGACAGACAGACAGACAGACAGAGAGACAGAGAGGAATCAGGATGAGAGGGGGGAAGGATGGATAATGGTAGCTGTCACGCCACGATTGACAATGTGTTTGGGAGCAATAAATACCACTGTTATCCTACAAGCTGTCTTCCTGTATAGTGTTGACATGCATGCAGATACTGGGACAGACTGTTTGTGATAAAGCATTCTCTTCAGTGATTTTATCAGGCATTTTATCAGATGCTTCCTGTAGTCTGATCCATTATAAAGGAATGAGAGCATGGCATGGAAAATGCCTTGAAGTAAGTATATGACAAATATGTGTCTTTAGGTATACGCTGTATAGAATTTCAAGAATTTCAAACATAGTATGTGGTAAATCAATCTGTTGATACAGTGTTAACAGCAGTTGTGTGTGCAGTGCTTTCATACCAGTGAGTGGTGCAATGGACAGCAAAACTGCCGTAATTCTGCTGATGAACAAATTTGTGATCTGAGAGTGGATTTAACAGACAGATCAGTTGACTGGCAGTACAAACCTCCCCCAGCCCCAGCGGTGATTGACTTTAACAAAAGTTTATTTGGCAGACCTTACGTCACACCACTGCCATCGTTCACTAATGATGGGGACTCCACGGACGTCACACTATGCCCAGAGACCCACTTCCAGTGTCCAGGGAATGGTTACTGTCTCCCTGTCTTTGTCCTCTGCAATGGCATATCTGACTGTCTGGGTCATGAAGATGAAACTG
>JADBJO010025916.1:0-2500 GCA_016801955.1 Conus betulinus | reverse complement strand
GGGTGTGTGTGTGTTGCTGGTGAGTGAATGATCAAGAAGGAATGTTATTCAGGAGCGGATTGCACATGCAGAGAATGGGACATGTAGAGCGAAGGAATGTAACTGAGTAGTAATCTGATTGTATGATCACTGAATGTTTATAAGTAGCAGAACTAGCCTGACTCTTGAACAGTAAACATCTAAGAAGGAACATTTTGTGTACTGACCGCATTCAAGTGGGCGAAGATATGAAAGAACCAAACACACACCACGAGCAACACTATAATAACATGAAAAAGAGTGTAGAAGAGAATGATCCTGTATCTCAGATTAGAGATAAAAATGTAGAAGTCTGGGACTGTATGTTAGGGACTGTAAAGGCCGCTGTTGATAAATGTGTACCTAAATGTAAGACTGGCAAAACCACAAAGAGACGCAAACCTGTGTGGTGGAATGACAAGGCTATGCGTAAGATCGTAAGAAGACAGAAGCACACCAGCGGTACCTCCAGACAAGTGACGGCAAGGACTTTTTGGAGTACTCTAAAGCGAGAAATCAGGCCAAGGTGCCCTGCCGCAAGGCGTTTAGGAACCATGAGAAAAATGTGGCTAGGGACGCAAAGAAAAACCCCAAAGCATTTTTTGCATATGCCAAGTCAAAAACCAAAGTTAGTGAGGGTATTGGAGACTTGTTGGATGATCATGGCAACCGTGTATCAGAAGATAAAGGCAAAGCAGACATTCTAAATTCCTTTTTTTTTTTTTTTTTTTGTAATGTCTTACAAGGGAATGGTCTGACAATATACCAGAGGCAGAGAAAAAAGATGCAGGTGACTTTTGAGTGGAGTGTCTTTCTCAAAAGAGACAGTACTAAAGAGATTGAGGAACTTAATCCCTCTAAGTCTCCTGGACCTGATGGATTGCACCCATGTGTTCCTAAGGAACTAGCTGAACAGTTAGCAGAGCCATTAGCCATTCTATTTGAGAATTCCCTCTCTGAGAGCAAATACCCAGTGTTTGGAAAGATGCCAATGTTACACCTCTTCTTAAGAAAGGGGAAAAATGTAAGGCCAGTAACTACCGCCCTGTGTCACTGACGTGTGTGCTATGTAAGCTTATGGAATCCATCATTAGGGACAGACTTGTGGAATATCTCGAAGAAAAAGAACTTCTGTCTCGTCATCAGCACGGTTTCATATCGAAACGGTCCTGTACTAGTAACTTGCTCACAGCACTGGACAAGTGGACTGAGTATCTAGATACGGGTATCCCAGCGGATGCCATTTAGTTAGATTTCTCCAAGGTGTTTGACAGTGTGCCCCATCTCCGCCTACTCGAGAAGTTCGAGTCGTATGGTGTTAACTCGTTTGTGTTGAAATGGACTCGGGATTTTCTGATAGGCAGGAGGGCAGAGGGTACGTGTCAAAGACAATTTTTCTGAGTGGTCACCACTGGCGAGTGGTATACCGCAAGGCAGCTGTCTCGGGCCCATTTTGTTCGTCGTTTATATTAATGATTTGCCAAGTGTTGTGCAATCGCTCTGTGAGCTGTACACTGACGATACCAAAGTTTTCTCTCGTGTAGACAAAGACGGTTCATAACTCAGCTCCAGTCGGATCTGGACAGTCTTGTAGCATGGGCTGACACATGGCAGCTTCGTTTCAATGCGGATATATGCCACGTACTCCATTTGGGTCACAATAACCCCCACCATACGTACAGCATGAAGGAGGAACACGACTCAGATGATGTAGTGACGCTGGAGGCCTCTGAGGTTGAAAAAGATCTGGCTGTTTTAGTAGACAATAAACTCAAGTTTTCTGGTCACATTCAAGGTCAAGTTTACAAGGCAAATTGACTTGTAGATCTCATTAGCAGATCATACACGTATTTAAACAAGGATAGCTTCAAGATGCTTTTTGCCGCACTAGAGCGTCCGCACTTAGAATTTGGCAACGTAGCATGGTCGCCCGGACAGCGGGGCGATAAAAAACTTGATAGAAAGTGTGCTAAGACCTGCGTCCAAAAATGTGCATTGTCTGAAAGAACTCACATATGAGCAAAGACTGAAAAAGCTTTACCTTCCTAGTATGGAATACAGCCGGATCAGAGGAGATCTTATTGAGGTGTACAAATATACACATGGTTTTTATTCAGTCAGCCAGGGCCTACTTCAGTTGGACACATCTGGCGTTACCAGGGGCCACCAATTCAAACTATACAAGCAAAGATGCAGTCTGACCCTACGACAGAACTTTTTTTCACATTCAGAGTTGTGGATAGGTGGAACGCCCTGCCATCATCAGTTGTTGACTTTCCATCACTACAGGCCTTCAACAACAGACTTGACTCGCGTAATGGCAGACAACAAATTTTCTGTGAGATTGGAGTGGTGATCTTGCCACCCACGCTACTCCACCCACCCGCTAACTGCAAAGTGTAGTTGAAGAAATCGGCAAAATTTATGAATAGTGTTTCGATCAGGAAAAAGGCTTAGTACAGGCCTACTAGTTCCTGAACCT
>JADBJO010025915.1:7500-23166 GCA_016801955.1 Conus betulinus | reverse complement strand
GCTTTTCTCTGCAGATCCCGTCCTTGGTGATAGAGAAAGAGAACACACGCAGAGAGATGAGAGAGAGAGAGAGAGAGAGACGAGAGAGAGGAGAGAGAGTGTGTGTGTGTGGTGTGTGTGTGGTAGGTGTGTGTGTGGGTGGGTGTGCGTGCGCGCGTGCGGCGTGTATGTATGTGTGTGTGTGTGTGTGTGAGGGGTGTGTGTGTGTGGATGTGAAAGGAGAGAGGAGAGAGAGATAGTGTGGGTGTGTGTGTGTGGGTGTGAGAGCAGTTTTTGAAATGGGGCCTGAGGGTGGAGACAGTGTATTCGTGTGAAAAGAAGTGCATGTTAAAAAAAAAAAAAAACGTCATTATCACAATGATTTTACTGATTCACTTTTAAGCGTTATCTCTCTCTCTCTCGCTCTCTCTCTTCTCTCTCTCTCTCTTCTCTCGCTCTCTCTCTCTCTCTCTTCTCTCCTCTCTCTCTCTCTCTTACAAAACGATACTGAGACACATTTTAGCTTTGCGTGCGTGTTGGTCAAAGAAAGGCACGTTCTCTTTGAATGGTCGCTGCATAAAAGGGCACACGGTCCACAAAAACACATCAGGCGGTATGTTGCAATGCGACTGACGTGTAAAAGAAATCGAAGTGTGTGCATGTATGCAAACAGTGTGCGAACAGACAGGGAAAGGTTGAGGCCGACCTGTTGGAAAATCCCAGCTACCTCTTCCTGTTCTGAAAACGCTTCAACAGTGTCATTGGGTCGTCCCTGTACGACAGTGGCAGTGTGGACAGAATTTGTTTAAAGAGTTAAACGACGAAAACCCAAAGACACAAAGCGGAAGAAGACTGGTCTCAGAATCTTTTTTTTTCTTTGTTTAAAAAGCGCTTCTCGCGTCGCTGCGATCACGTTAAATATCGCAAGGTGTGAAGGTTTGACAGGAAATCTTTTGTAAAAGTTATTTACCACATTACCCCTCAACCCCAACCCACCCCACCCCCACCCCTCCTCCCTTACACCATAAATAGTAACTTAGTGTGACTGGCTGGAAGAAGGATCTGAATGTTTAATGCTGTGAATGAGGTGAAGGGACAGAAGTCTGGAGACCTGCCTCCTTCATAAGCCTTCAGTCCGCGTGCTGCAGAAGACACTTGTCACACAACTTAACGGAGCGGCCCACTGAGCTGATCGGGCTGACTGACATGACGATGGACTCGGCAACAGCCTTCCTCGCAGTCTTCGGCTTTCTGTCAGTCTCCTTGAAATACGGTTGCTGTCACGAGGAGCGCTGTGTTCTTCACCGAGAAGAGCCCCAACTGGTGGTCAACTGCAGCCATGTTGGATTGACGTCACTTCCGACGAAGTGGCGTAGCGGGGTCACTGACGTGGACCTGAGTTACAACAGACTGCAGTCCCTACAGGGACTTTCCTGTCCGGAGCTGAGCGAAGTACGGCATGTGGACATCAGTCACAACCTTCTCCACACGCTGGAGCAAGACATGCTGAGTGGACTGCCGCTTCTGGAGAGCGTGGATCTGAGCCACAACCAGCTGGCTTTCATCCAGCCTCATGCCTTTCTGCGCCTGACATCCCTGAGGTCACTGCACCTCAATGACAACCAGCTGCATGGGAACCTTTCAGCCCAGACTTTCCAGGGACTATCGGTCTCCAGGAGCTGGACCTAAGCCACAACCAGCTGAGCATTCTTCTTCATGGCACCTTCTCTGGTTTGAAACAACCTGACGTCGCTCAAGGTCATAGCCAATCATCTGGAGAAGTTGGAGAGGGAAGCACTGGTGGGACTGAACAGTACGGTTTCTCTGGACCTGTCCAAGAAACCGTCTGGAATTGACACCCTCCGTCTTTCCTAACGGTGTCTTCTCTGTCTTGCCGGCTCTGCAGGAACTTAGATTGCAGTTCAACGACAGAAGAAGACTGGGGGAGAATATCCGGGCGCACGTCTTTGACCACTTACCGGCTCTTCGCTATCTGGCCCTAGATACGTTCTACGAGCCGTACTTCGGCCAGGATTTTGCTGCCTTGAGTCAACTGGAGACTCTGGACCTGGGCTTTAACTGCAAGATAGGACGACTCACAAATGACTCCTTCCGTGGATTTCGGTTTTTCTCTTTGAAAGTTTTGGTTTTTAAACGGTTGCGGCAAACTGTTGAGAATCGAACCATGTGCTTTTTGCAGTCTTCCAAACTTGAAGACACTTCGCCTCGGCGCTCATTACCTGAATCCACGAGTTAGCCTTTCTAGCTCTGTATGGTTTTCAGAATCAGACAATGGATGAGATTGATCTGTCATTCCACGGAAGTTGGGGAAGAGACACTTATCTTATCGATAAAGAATCAACTCAATATCTGATTAACATTTGTGTGTCAAGTTTTCGAATGCACGATTCACGATTACGCAGAATCAAAATGCACAGTTGGGGGTAAATAATTCACGGTTTTCAGAATGTATTCAGCATATCGATTTTTCAGAAAACAATCTTCAAGGCGACGTTTTTGAGTTGCTGCGTTGGCTAATATTCTTCCACCGTTTGCAAACCCTTGAAATACAAGATCAGCAAACATTTTCAGTGCACAATTCGGATTGTGTTCCAGTGGCACTTGCAAGAATCACTTTGTAAGCTTTTTGATTAGCGGTGGCAATCTTTCCTTCACCATCACCCTCCCTCCAGCCTTGCGCTTGTTCAACATCTCAGCAGTCGCCAAACATCTGTCCCCACTTCCTCCCCACGTCATCTTCCACAATGCTGACAATCTAAGGGCTCTGGACCTGTCTTACAGCACCATGGCCAACTGCAAGAGCACGCTGCACGGTCTGGGTCGATTGGAAACGTTGATGCTGAGCTTCAACTACTGCTACAACATCAGTGACACCTGCTTGACAATCTCCCCGGTCTCAAGCATCTTGGCCTGGCCAACTTCGGCGCTCCAAATCAGTTCTACTTAGATCGTGGGAGACGGTTCTTTCAACATCTGCGTCGTTTGGAACAGCTGGATCTGTCGCTGAACCAGCTGCTGCGCTTGCCTGCCGACATGCTTCAGTCCCAGGCTGGTTTGACGCACCTCCGGTTCTCCTCCAACCGTTTTCAGTCTGTACCTGTGAACCTGGGTTACCATGACAACCTGACTTCGCTGGATTTGTCCTACAATATGCTTCCTAGCTTGACGGTGGAGGAGAGAACTGCACTGGATCATCTGGCCGATCGTCATGAGTTCAGGTAACCCTTCTTTCTTCTTCCTTCTTCCATCCGATCTGAGATTTACAGTGGAAAGATTTCTAACAAACTTTCGGATGGGTTTTTAGATGTATTTTAAAGAATTGTGTGAATGACTGACTTGTGAGTTGATTTTAACGTTGTGACAGCCCTGATGTGGCCCTTTGCGGTCGGCTGGGCTATAAGCAACATTATCTTATCTTATCTTTTTTCCTGTCTTTCTTTCTTTTTCTCGTCCTCCCTTTATTCTTTCCTCCATTCCCCCTTTCCTTCCTTCCTTCCTTCCTTCCTTCCTTCCTTCTTTGCTTTATTTGTCTTTCTTTTTCTTTCTTATCTTTCTTTCTTTCTTTCTTTCTTTCTTTCTTTCTTAGTGCCTCCAACAACGCGTGTTTGTTTCTCTGTCAGCCATTTTATGCAAAAACTGTTGAATCCTTTTCAACGAAACATGGATTGTGGAAGGGCAATATGGGCCAGGGACAATTTCATCAATTATGGTGCAAATCGAACTGATCACGATTTAATAAGTGATGTATATTCTGATGGGCCTTTAAACCTTTCGAAAGATACAGGCGTTTGACATTTTGTTTGTGTTGTCTCCATCCCTTCTTACAAAGCTGGAAGAGCACTCAGGAAACTCGGGACCTCTGCCAAGATTTAACGAATCTTGGATCCGCCTCTTAATTAAGTCAATTCATGAGATGGAAGACAACGAAGAAGTACAGACAGAAGAAGACCATACAGCGGAGAAGAAGACAAACATGGAGTGGAGGGGGGGGGGGGAGCGGGTTAACTTGATAAGAACATCGGAAAATGACGTTCTGTGATACAACCTTGTTTCTGTCAGGAACAGTAGCGCCTGTTCTGATCCAGCATACGCAGGTCGCCACCTACTAAGCCCGCTACTGACGACAGTAACTGCTTTGTCGTGGAGCAAGCGTGAGTGAGCTTTCTGACCGGAAGGCACCACCATGTTCGTCCAACGACAGTCCCCATGAGTTTACCGATACCGGTACGCCCGACAGAACCAATACCTGTACACCAGACAGAACCAGTACCGGTGCACCAGACAGAGCCAATACCGGTACACCAGACAGAACCAATACCGGTACACCAGACAGAACCAGTACCGTACCCCAGACAGAACCAGTACCGGTACACCAGACAGAACCAGCACCGGTACCCCAGACAGAACCAGTGCTGGTACACCAGCCAGAACCAATCTTCGTGATGTTAGCAGTGTTATGGTAAAACCTTCTCCTACTCCTCTCCTACCTTGTTCGCTGCGAGTGTGGCAGTTCTGAGCACTCAGTGCTGTCTCCATGTGTGGGGTTAACGCTGCACTGCATGAACTGAAGACATGTTCAACTGTTTATTTGCCGTAAAATAGTGGACACAAAGGTCGTCTGATTTCCCCCATTTTATTAGGTTTGAATTCGAAGGCAAAAGATCATATACAGACCTGAGGATGAAGCTGATTGTAAGAGATCCCGTGTGGCATATGTCAGTCCAGCTGAGGCTTTTTTTGAGTACGTTTTCCCATATCATAGTGCACTGCCTCTGTTGGCCTTGTTGGACTATCTTTTGCGTTCTCTTTGCGTCCTCTTCTTTCTTCAATTCCCCAGTTACCATGTCTCTTTTTCTCTGTTTCCCTGTCGCCTTTGATCATCACTTCATTTCTGTTGACCCCACCCCCTGTCTGTTGGCTTGTGTGTGTGTGTGTGTGTGTGTGTGTGTGTGTGTGTGTGTGTGTGTGTGTGTGTGTGTGTGTGTGTGTGTGTGTGTGTGTGTGTGTCCCGTTACATCTCTGATATCGAGGTGTCCCTTGTCATGTCAACTGCCTCCCGAACTTTCCATTTTCTGCCGCTGTTGAGCTTTGGGCTGGAAATCTCTCACAACCCTGTCTCCAATTCCCCAAGCATGGTTAGCAGTCTTCAGCCACTTTGTACTCCTCGAGGATAGGTTTTAGAGGAAGCTTCAGCTTTTCGTCTCGGGTGCAGAGTGCAGAGTCAGTGAGACCAGGTGGGACTCCGATCCATTTCCTTGCGAATTTGTGGATTTGGGCCTCCATTGATTACGTTGTGCTAGTATTAACATTGTTTATCAGTACATGCCAAGGAGGATGTGGCACCAGTACGAACTGGAGACACGTGACCTTGTATTTGCCAGCGAGCCCACACTGGCCTATTATCTGTAGCCATTATCTGTAACCACTATCTGTAGCCATTGTCTGTAGCCATTGTCTGTAGTCATTATCTGTAGCCATTGTCTGTAGCCATTATCTGTAGCCATTGTCTGTGGCCATTGTCTGTAGCCATTATCTGTAGCCATTATCTATAGCCATTATCTGTAGCCAGTATCTGTAGCCTTTCTTCAGCCGTTTGCCATGACGGTACGGAAGCCACATCCGAACTTCAAGCAAACTAAACAACGGAACTATGTGACAGTAAAAATGCCAGAACGTAACCTGCAGACACCCATATCAAAAACACTCAAGGTAAAATACTGATCAATGGGTGAGTTTATCACGATCAACATTTTTAAGTAGATCAAGTGAAAAGAATAAAAAAAAAAAAGATTGTTTTACAGTACAGCTCTCTCTCTCTCTCATCTCTCTCTCTCTCTCTCTCTCTCTCTCTCTCTCTCTCTCTCTCTCTATATATATATATATATATATATATATATATATATGTATATATATATGTGTGTGTGTGTGTGTGTGTGTGTGTGTGTGTGTGTGTGTGTGTGTGTGTGAGAGAGAGAGAGAGAGAGAGAGAGAGAGAGATTAAAGTCCCTTGCGCAAGACTAAAGAGGTCGAAATATTGGAAAAAATTTAATATGATTGTTGTTTAGTTCTTTGTTTTGGATGTTTATATATATATATATATATAGAGAGAGAGAGAGAGAGAGAGAGACAGACAGACAGACAGACAGACAGACAGACAGACAGACAGACAGAGAGAGAGAGAGAGAGAGAGAGAGAGAGAGAGAGAGAGAGAGAGAGAGAGAGAGAGGACCGAGAGAGAGAGAGAGAGAGAGAATGAGACATTTCTGTCCCACAGTCCGCAGTCAAGTGAAGTGTTTGCATCGTTGGTTGTACACAAAAATTCCAATACCCGGGATACCCCGGTATATCACATTTTATGCATAGTGGAACTTCTTTGTAGTTTTGCACGAGAGAGAGAGAGAAAAATCACTGTGAATTGAATTACTATAAATCCAATCCGAGCAGGGAGCTAACTCGTCGTGTGTCTGGTCACACCACACAGGCTCCGCCTCATCGGTAACCCCTTGGCTTGCACGTGCCACAACCTGGACATGGTACAGTGGTTGTGGCACACGCCCGTGACGCTTGATGGCGAAGGGACGAAGGGGAACTACTCCTGCTCGTTGGAAACAGGGGAGATGACCGACACAAGCCGAGTCATGGCGGCCATGTTGCCCCACTGGAGAAAGTGTGTGGGCCTCGATGTCTTCGTCGTTGCTTTGGGCCTGTTATTAACACAGGTAAGTAGTTCAGAAACAGGCGAAGATATACTATCGCTTTGCATACACCTTCCGCCCTTCTCCTTCCCTTCTGTTCACTATCCTGCCAGTCTTCTATATACGTAAACTATGGTTGAACAACTGTAAATTGAAAAGAAATTGAATTCTTCCGTAGTAGTAGTAGTAGTAGTAGTAGTAGTAGTAGTAGTAGTAGTAGTAGTAGTGGTGGTGTGTGGTGGCGGTGGTGGTAGTAGTAGTAGTAATTATCATAGTTATCAGTAATAGTAGTCGTATCACTGGTGGTGGTAGTGGTAGTGGTGGTGGTGGCGGTGGTGTTTTGTAGTCGCTAGTATCATCAGATAAAAGCGTTAAAGGTAATGATGGTTTGTTCTCTTGCATGTAAACTGTGTCATTTTCCTGCTCATTCTTTCGTGTTTTCAACCCTTTTGTTTTCATTTGAATAAAAAGAAAAAAAGGTTGGACCTAGGGAAGGGGGTGGTGAAGGTGGTGGGACCTTCTTGTTATACTATCATCCAACTTGACTTGCAGCGTTGGCAGAACTTCAGGTTCCCCCGCCTTCCCAGTTTGCACGCTTTAAAATCACAGTCTGGATTGTAGTTTTGGTGTTACTGAAAATAATAGAATTTGGATTCATCATGTAATTCCTTCTCCATACAGCTCGTTTTTAATCATTTAACCCCAAAGAGGGATTTTGACTACTGGATGAGGTCGGAATGGGATGGGAGATGTGCCGACCGGAGAGGGAAGATGGAGGGGCGGCGGGGGGGGGGGAGGCTAGGGGATGGAGGTGTGATGAAAGAGGTTTCCTAAAGGTAAACGGTATTTTAATTCATTTGTGGTACTGGGTGAACAGTAGAATGGAAAGCCTAGTGAATAGGCGATAAATAGTTGATGTGAGTGGACAGTTAAAAATTTTTTTTTTTTTTAAACATGTCTTCTTCTTTCCCTCCTTCTCCTTCATCTCCTTCCAGCTGCTGCTGCTGCTGCTCACCTACGTCATCTACAGTCACTGGACAAGGCTCCGATATGCCTGGAGGGCCCTGAGACGTCATCGCCTTCCGGACAGCTGCGAGACTTCACCAAGGACGCCAACTTCGTCTACGCCGACACGGACCGTGACGTGCTGTGGGCCTGTTCGGACCTTGCCCGCCCTGCTGCATCAGCATCGCCCCGGCCTCCGGCTGCTGCTGCACGACTTGGAGCCCCTGCCCACCATGGACAAGGCGGAGAACATCGCCCAGTACATCGACGTCAGCTGGAAGGTAGGGCGGAAGGAGGGATCAGAAAGAAGATTGACAGAAGGTCGTCTTTCTCTCTCTCTCTCTCTCTCTCTCTCTCTCTCTCTCTCTCTCTCTCTCTCTCTCTCTCTGTCTCTCTCTCTCCTCTCTCTGTGTTTTTGTCTGTCTCTCTGACTGCCTGTCTGTCCGTCTGTCTGTCTGTCTGTCTCTCTCTGTCTCTCTGTATCTCTCTCTCTCTCTCTCTCTCTCTCTCTCTCTCTCTCTCTCTCTCTCTCTCCAGACTGGTGGGCAGGTGCATAGGTTGGAGTGACTGATTAAGTGAGTGGATGGCAAGCTCAAGGGACTGTCCACGGCACAGATCGTCGCACAGCCTTTGCCCCGGACTATCCCTCTGGATATCACTCGGCTGATAAAGGTTCAGGGCTCTTGAACTTCAAAGAAAACCTTCTGGTCCGCCAATCCGAACGAAAGAGACAAACACATCACGAGACAAGACAAGACGCATTTCAACATCACTGGTCTTCTGCAGGCAAGGCAAGCTGCATTCAAGACAATGAGAAAACAAGGAACGAGCAATCGCTTATCTCCTCACACTGGGTGCACAAATAGATGTGTGTTAGGCGCAAAATGGATTCCACATCCATTTTGTTGCCTAATTGTTTTAGGGGAAAAAAAGTGATTGTTTGTTCTTTGTTATCATTGTCTTGAATGTTGTTTGTCTTGGCCTGAAGAAGACCAATGCGTTGTTTTGTCGTTGTTTTCTTGGCCTGAAGAAGACCAATGCGTTGTTTCGTCGTTGTTTTCTTGGCCTGAAGAAGACCAATGCGTTGTTTCGTCGTTGTTTTCTTGGCCTGAAGAAGACCAATGCGTTGTTTCGTCGTTGTTGTCTTGGCCTGAAGAAGACCAATGCGTTGTTTCGTCGTTGTTTGTCTTGGCCTGAAGAAGACCAATGCGTTGTTTCGTCGTGTAATTCGTTTGTCTCTTTCGGTCGGTGGAACAGTAATTCTTCTTTCAAGTTTGTTTCAATTTCCGACCGCAGTCACCTCCCGTTCAAACTATAAGGGTCCTCTCAGAATAACCGACAGGCGAAAGCGGAAAATGAACCAACGCGTGCAGGAAGCCACTTACTGGAATCCTCCTGAGAAAAAAAAAAAAATGATTCCTATACCTGCGAGCGTGAGCGTCCGCTTCATAAGGAAGACCGCACACCATGTCCATCCAGTGACGGTTCCTATGCCCTTGCTGACGTTGAAGACTTGGACGCCCACAGCCATTGGTTATAGAGGGAGAATTGACAAGAGAGATAATGGAGAGAGCAAAGCATGAAGAACCACAGAATTTAAGAGATTGCATCATCATTATGATGATGATCAGGGATGATGGGGAGGATGTTATGAAGCACACCATTCTGATCTGACACAACATGACAATGTTGTAGTCTAAGCTCCCTGTTCTAAGGCATCTCACCAGTCAACTGGACTTCAGGCTACACGGACCTCTGCAGGTGCTGGTTAGAAAAAATGAACTCCCACTCTCACAGATGCATCCGTCAAGAGGATGAAAATCCATTGTGTGCTTCCAGTCTTCCAGTGCAATCGACAGTGCGTTCAGGGGGCTGGAATAGCTCAATGGTAGAGCGCCGGACTCGTGATCCTGGCGTTAAGGGTTCGAATCTCCGCCGGGCCGTTTCGGTACAGGGGGATTTCTCCCTCGGAGTTAAAATTGGTTCTGACTCCATTTCCCATACAGAACTTCGAATGAAACCATAAAGCGAGGTTCCGTGTGCGAACGTATGCATAACATCTTGCACCCATGGAAAATCCCATTACCAACTTTCGGAAGAGAAGGCCAGTTTGGCCATTGGTATGGAGACATGTTACACATAGCATGCACCTTCCCCGAAGTTGGAGTATGGCTGCCTTAATGGCAGGATAAAAAAAAAGTCACACACACAAAAACTCCACCCCTTTGTTGGGTAGATGGGATTAATCCTTGCCTGTCCATGCAGGGAGTGTCCGAAGGAGTATCAGCCTACGTACGCAGAAAAAAAAGACAACAGTGCGTTCATCAATCATGGGCGCCAGCCAGTGGCTGAAAGCTCCCGCAAATATTTTCTAATTAAAAAAAAAAATCTGAAAAACATAGGCAGTAAAATGGGGTTTGAACCTACGACTGGTCAGCCCACAACCCGCCATGCTAACCACTGCGCTTCAGCAGTTGATTAGTTTCGCCCAGGAGGCTAGGTTTTCCACAGATTCCTTTGTTTGTTCCTTTTTTTGTATGTCTGTCAGCGAGATAACGCAAAAGGTATGTAGCCAAATGAAACAAAGTATAAAAAAAAAAAAGTGGAATGCGGCCCAAAAACAAATTCGCTAAATCGTGGTACGGATCCGGATCAGAGAGTGAATCCAGGGTCTATTTGGCAAGATGACACAATAACTGCAAAACCGATTTGAAATTAAGACCTGTGGATAGATAGATGAAATACAGCCCCCAAAACAAGCTTTTAAATTTGCGTGTGGATCCATGGTGCAATGCCTGAGCCAAGCAAGGATCCAGAACCCATTTGACAATGGTGGAAATCTGTGTTCTCCCATCATTCCTTATAGTGGTCATCGTTTCTGGCGCGCGGGCGCCACTGCTAGGACCACCCCCCCATCCTGCCCTCGCTGCAGTCCTGTCTGCTGCCTCTCGCCCGCTGCCCCCCGCCCCCCCCGTGTTCACGTGTCATCCGGGCCGCCCCGCACAACCAGCCCGGTACTGGCGAGCGCTGGCCCGCCCCATAATAGGAACCGACCCCCGGTCACTGTGGACGTGATGCTCAAGGATTAGGGTTGGCGCTTGAGGTCCGGGCCCCGTTCTTTTAAATGGGGAGGCACAATGACCTAGGTCCCGTCCAGAGCGCCCATTCTCCCGCTCACGCGTCTGGCATCACAAGACCAACCCCCCGCCGTAGCTGTCTTTATTGTGGTGTGTTGTGTTTGTGATGTGTGTGCGGCGAGTGTAGTGTGTGTGTGTGTGTGTGTGGTGTGTGGTTGGCACAGTGCACCACTTACTAAACGTTCTTCCCCGATGCTTTCACCAGCCCGTGACGATCCTCCCACACCTCACACAGAAACCCTCATCCGACCACCCACGACCCCCCACCGGCAACCACACCGAAATGAAGGATCATCGTACTTGTAAAAACGGGAGGAGAAGGGGCAGTGGATCGCGACGCCCCAACCGCTCGGCCTCCCAGACGTTTTTCTTCCGCCCACGCCCCGCCCCACCACGTCCTCCTCCACCCACCCGCCCCCCCACCTCTTTTCGCTTGCCCTGGCCACGTCTCCTTCGACGACGGCCTCTAGACTCCGCAATTTCCTCCTCTCCGACTTCCCAATGTGTGAGGGCCAGCCCCTACTCCCCCTCTCTTACCCTTCTACCCCCTCTCCACCTTTTTCCCAGACCCCTCCTCTCTCTTCTCTTGCTTCTGTCTACGCACCTGGTTGCCGCTGGGTGGCGCGGCCGTGAGGGGAGAGCTGAGTTTATGGTGACGGACGGCCTCTTCATTCCAGAGGCGCATACCGCCCCCCCCCCCCCCCCCCCCCCCACACCACACCACATACATTTCCCCCCTGTCCTTTTTTGATTTTTTTTTTGTGTCTAGTTCTTGTCTCGGTTCTACCCCCCACCCCCCAGCCAACACCCGCCCTCGCTGGTTTGTGCGCCACCCCCGCAGACCATGTATCTCACTCGACTGATCTTATTAGCAAGTATGGGGGGAGTTTTTCTTTGACTTTAAGGTGTTTTTGTTTCTCTCGTGGAGGAGTCTCTTTTGTTTTTTAGTCTTCGAGATTTTGGTCAACCCCACACCCCACCACCACCTCAATCAAGGCTTATATCCCGCCACAGTTTTTCTTTTTTGGGTTTTCTTTATTTCCACACACCCGTCCTTCACGCTTTTTTTTCCACCGCCCCCAAACTACACCTCCTCCTTCCGCGCACCCGGCCCCCTCTCCTTCCCGACCCCACACCCCTTTCTCCCCGCCCCCCCCGACCCCCCTACACCCGCCCCCCCCCACGCCCCCACACACCGCACCCCCCCCGACCGCCCCCCCCCCCCCCCCCCACCGGCCTCCCCCCCTCCCCCCCAACGCTCCCCAGCCACCACTCTCCCCGCCCCCCCCCCACCCCCCTTTTTTTGTGACCCCCCCCCGGACGACGGCAGAGAGGAACGAGAAACGAATAGTTGAGCCCCCGCGCAACCCCCCCCACCCTTGCCATCCCCCCCCTTTCTCCTCCGCAACGGAGAGGGAGAGAGGGGAGGGACCCCACACACACCGACGAGACGGCCCCCAGATACTCCATACTCCCCCCACTCACCCCCCACTTCGGCAAAATTCCCATCCAAAACGCCCACCAGGGAAGGGGAGGAGAGTCCCGGGCCCGCAGGAGGGTTGCAAGAGAGGCCCACCCCCACAGAGGGAGCCCACCCGCCCCCCGCCCCGCCCCCCCCCCCCCCCCCCCGACCCCGGCCCCAGCGACACCACCGCCCCCCCCCTCCACGCCCCCCCGCCGGTCACGCCCCCCCCCGCCCCCCCCCCCGAAGAGACCAGCGGGACCACCCCCCGAGGGGGGGGCGAGAAGCGTAGGGGGAGACGAGGCATCCAGAGGAGTTGGGAGGGGGTAGAGAGGGAGCCGCGGGGAGTCAGTGGAGTTCACGCGAGACCGGGCGAGAGAGCTGATCGGAGCAGTGCGGAGAAGAGGAGATGACCGGATTGGGGACGGGGATTGGGCCGGGCGGAGAGCGGGGAGAGGACGGGGAGAGGGGAGGATGACGGATCACGGAGGGGAGTGATTGTGGTTGGAGGGGGGGAGGGAGAGAGAAGAGAGGACAGAGAATTCCAGACCTGGGGCACAGAGAGGGAGTGGGAGAGAGAAGGAGTAGGTTTGTTTGTATGTGGTGTGTGTGTAGTGTGTGTGTGTGTGGTTGTGTTGTGTGTGTGTGTGTGTTGTGTGTGTGTGTGCCGCGGCGCCCGCGCGGCCGCGTTGCGTGCGCGCGCACCGCGTGTCATGTGGTTGTGTATGTGTTTGGTATTTGCGTGCGTGCGTTCTGTGTGTGCGTTGTGCAACGCTTCTGTGTGTTCGTTGTTCTTTAGGTCTAATCTTCTGTTCAACGTCACCATCCACCCACGGTCATGGTTCCACGGCATCCCCTCCCCGTCAGTAATCTTGTTTGTTTTTCATCCAGTTTTTCCCACGACCCCCCCCCCTCCCCTTACTATATCCACGCATGGGGAGGGAGAGGGAGGGGGCGTGGGAGGGGGGAGGGGGAGGGGAGGAGGAAAAGCGGGGAAGAGGGGGGGGGTGGGTGGGAGGGAGGGGGGGGGGGGAAGGTGCCATGGGATGGAGGGTGGGGTGGTCGTAGTGGGTAAAGGGGGGTAATACAATTTTTTCTAGGTTTTCTGCTCAGACTCCTGACAGTATATTCAGGTTTTTGTCATAAATGCTTGAACTGTTTTTTTTCATGAACTTGATGTTTTTGTAGGCAGACTTGAGCAGCGTCTTTTGCCATTATGTACATGCGGGATTGGGTTTTTGCTTGCAGTGTCCCTTTAGCGTTCTTTCTGGGGTGGGCCCTTTTGTCGTCCCGGTCTCAGGCGATCTGTGAAATAGGCGCTTTCCACATTTTTTGTGTTTCGAATTGTTGTATTTGTCCCCTTTTTCTCGCGCCTTTCGCCCTCATTTTGTCTGCGGTTTTTGATTTTTGGTTTGGTGTACTTGACTCTCTTGTTGTTACTTAAGTTCTGATTGACACCCTGTCGGTGTATGTTTGTATCTTTTGTTTGATAGTCGTTTTTTTGGCGTCTCCCGCCTGATTTTACCAATCCATACAGCCACGCAATATTGCAACCCGTCCGCCCTTTATCTGTACGCGTACTTCACGTTGTTCGACTCGCGATATATTTTTAGAGTTTTCCTTTTACCCCCCAGGCCCCAACCCTGTGGTACAAGCGTCACTCTGTTCGCATATTTTTCTGTTCTTTTGCGGTACACGTGTCTCCCCTTTTTTTCCCCCTCCAGACCACGCCTTCCGCTCAGTCGCGTTTTTTGTTCTCACGGCTTTTGGCCCTTTGCACACACCACCTCACTATCCCCCAGAGATTGTCTTCACACTGATTCTCATTTCCTTTTTTTTTCTGTGTGGCAGTTTTTTTTTGACATGGACATTCTTTTTTTCGTGGTTAATCTTTAGACCCGGAGTTTAAGGGGCGGTAGGTTTGTATCTATTCGCATTCCCTTTATTCCACCAGTGTTTTTGTCCTCCTACCGACACCTGAAAGTAAGACCGCCCAGGGTTCTTCTGGTGACCTCCCTTTAGTTCGTCCAAATCTTTTCTCCTCTATCTCTTTTTTCTACGTGTCTTTTGTTTTTTTCACGTAAAATTGTATTATTGTGTCCGACTTTCGCTGCCTTTTGTGTGTGTCACTGTCTTGGTCTTCCAACCCCTGTTTCTATTTATCCTTTTGTGCATTTTGTCTTTCCCGTTGTGTCGTTTGTTTCACTTCCCGCTGTGTGCATGCGTTTGTGAGCTGTCCGTTGTTCTTTGTGTTTGTGTGTGTTTTGTTCGGGTCGGTGTTTGTGTGGCCCTCCCTCCTCTGCTTTTCTTAGTCACCCCGTTTGGTGTGCGCTGCTCTGTTCTGTGTTGTCCTTTCTGTGTTGTTGGACTTACTTTTCTGTCGTACCACCGTCCTTCATGATCATTGTGCGTCTTTCGTGCCTAGTCTCTCTTCCGTTTGTATTTTCTTTGTCAAGTCGTATTTTCCTTCGGCGAACACGGGTTAATTTGGTGTGGTTTGTCCTCTCCTTCTGTTTTCTGTGTTGGTTTTTGTCTGTCTGGTGTTTGTCCTGCGTGCGTGCCTCCCCTTTTCTCTCTCCCAGTTCTTGGTTGTCTTTTGTGGGGGGCGTGAGGGGAATGCCAACCGTGCACCAATTGTTGGCATTGTCGGTGCGCAAACCTCGGCGAGATGCCTTTCGCGTTCCATCCCATTATCCGCTTTTCTCTTTGTTAGTTTGTTTGGTTTTTTGCGTCCATGCTCTTCTCTTCTTATTTTTTTGTTCATTTGTCTATTCTCTTCCTGTAATCATATTATGTGACTGTCTATGTTTTCTTTGTGTGGTTCGTGGTCCTTGTTCAAAGCACAACCCCCCTAGCACAGTTTCAACACCACGTGCCGTATTTTCTCGTACCTCACATGTCTTATTTCCCCCCCATTTCCGTGCTAGTTGCATGGTAGAGCCGATTCTTACTAGTATCACATTATATCTATCCACCCACCTAATCGACTTCAGTCTCCCTCTTCTCCCCCTCAATCGCATCTGTCACGCTGTTCATTTGGTGTCTTGTTGTATTGCTGCGCGTTTGTGGCTGTGTATGTGAAGGTTGGTTCTCGGTGTCCTGGTGTTAAGCACTTCACTTGTTCTTTTTAATTTCGACGTTCTGCCTAGTCCCAATTTTTCTCTGTGTTGTGGTCCTTTACGTTCGCACCATTGTTTGCTTGGTCCTGTTGCACAACCACCCCGCCGTCCTGGGCACTGTTTGTTTTCGTGCAATTCGTGCACGAGCCGTTATGTTCGCGTTGAGCTAGTACTCACGATTCCCGTGCACGTGTGAGACGAATTGCTTGTTAGGCCCGAAAAACCCGCCCAAAGTTTACCCAATCTGC